>APFE031369481.1:226485-240777 GCA_000404065.3 Pinus taeda | reverse complement strand
TCTCCTCTTGGGGAGATGTTGGTCCACCCCATATGGCCACTTTGTCACTTCCAGGGTTGACAATTGGTTTTCCTGTCTGGCTCTTCTCTACCTCTGTTGTTCAGAATCCCGTAATTCCTGAACAGTCTAATCAGCAACTAGATGACATTAGAGTTGCCTCCAAACCTTCTACTTCATCTGATTCTCCCTCTCCTCCTTCCTCTTCACTTGATAAAGCAGATAAAGCTAAAAATCAAGTAACTGAGAAGAAGAAGAAGCAAAAAGAGAAAAAGGAACCAAAATCAAAAGGGAGAAACCAAGTATCGTCTAGCGAAAATTCACACACCGCGCAGTCAAAACATAAATCTCCTTGTGTCATTTTCAATGGAGACCACTATCACCGAGATTGTCCCTGCATCCCTCGGATCTTAAGGGACTGGTCTCCTCATTTGCACAATCCGGTAGCATCAACCTCTAGGGATCATGTTGAATGCCCACCATCAACCAGTGAAAGTGAAGCACATGGACAAAGAAGGAATCCTAAACTTCCTTGTAAGTTGTGTGAAGGCAGTCACACCATCCACCATTGTCCCTTCCTTGACGATGCTAAAAGAGTTTTGGAAGATTGCCCAGTTTCACCGCTACGACTTCCTCCTGGATATAAAAAACTCTTGCCAAGTCCTCGACTGGTTGAAAATCTGGTTGGCCCATCATTGTGGTCGGCCGAAGCGCCTACCATTGAAAATGAACCCTCTGAATCCATACCAGACGAAAGTCAAAGGGTCGATACGGCAGTTGACCCGGTCTTGCCTACAGAGTGTTCATCTTCGAATGATACCGTCACTAAAGAGAAAGAGAACGACACTGTTCAAATTATTTTCATCAACACAGACTCCGGTGAGCTTGGGGGCAATCCTCCAGTTCCTTTATCGCAGGAAGGAAGTTCATCAGAGTCATATCCGGCCGTCTATTCAATCCCACCACCAAGCAACCTAGTCATTTCCTTCGACTGGAATCTACTAGGCAGACCCCGTTTACCAGCTAGTGTAACATTCAGAATCATTGTACAAGCTTACAGAATGGTCATGGTTGGTACCATCATCGATGAAGGGGATTTTGTGAATATCCTTTCCTCAACTGCTTGGAAAGCACTTGGTTCGCCATCGCTTTTACCTAAAATGAGAAATCTAACAAGCTTCGACAAGGGAACCAATTGACCTTTAGGGATCCTTCCAAATGTGCCCATTACTTTGAGAAGGAAAACTATTGACATGAACGTTATGGTAGTTCAAGGACCTTTAGATTACAATCTACTCCTTGGACGCAACTATATTTATTGCATGGGAGCCATCGTCTCCTCACTCTTTAGAGTAATGTGTTTTCCGCACGAAGGCAGAATGGTCAAGCTTGTGGACCAAATGTCATTCCCCGGATCACACATCGCAAATAGTCAAATGCTGTCCCTAAATGGTCTTTTCACACAAGAAACGTCTCATCGATCTCCAGTCCGTCCACCTGATGAGCGCGACTGATTCAGGAAGATGTGACTGAAACCTCGGGGCATGCATCCTGGTCTGTTTCGGCAGGAAAACCTTGGGTATAGAGTGGATTTCTGCGAGGGATATATGACTAGTCTGACACCCGTCCTCACAGGAATGGGATTGGATTGGAATAAGATACCTTCGTTAAGGTTATGCTGAGTGACATGCGGTCGCACCACTCCCCTTTGTCTGTTTCGATAGACATTGCCAAGAAAGCATTTTATCTGCTACGCGGATGAAACTTTCTTGGTAACCTGGAAATTTTTCTCTATACCTGGGGGCATGCAAACCTTTCCGCATGCAAGCGAAGAGCAGCTATTTATTTTTAAAATTTTTAGGACCTCTAATCCTTTAAACCTGTAAGGCTAGTCGTTTCCTAACTTGCATAAAGAAAGGATTCGGAGCAAAGCTTCAAAAGGTGCAAGCTCTATAAAAAATGGCATCTTGAATGAGACATTCTTATCATACGAATGGCGAGAAATGTTGTCGCAGAGTTCAAGCTCATTAAAAAATAAACTCTCCATGATCAGTTTTAGCACATAGTTCAAGCTCGTTAAAAAATAAACATAAGTCATGAGCAAGTGTTTCCCCCCAGCGTTTAAGCTCATTAAAAAATGAACCGGTAAATAACCATTGCGAATGCCTTATCGCCATCTTTTGAGCCTTGGTCGTGTTCTCTCCATCACCTCCACTCTGTTTTTTAGCTGATCACTCACCCCCATACGATTTTTTACCCTTTCGAGGAACATCTGCGAAGAGTGATTCTGCTAGCCATCCTTGTAACACTGCCGTGATTGGAAAATTCCAAATCTTACTTGGAATTAGCTGCTACCCGAAACCATCACTTGTTCCTCGAAAACGAGTCTTCTTTAAGTTCTTTTCACTTGACTCGTAAAATATGAAAAGATTTCCGAGCGATTGGCCTCTCCAGCTTGTTAAAAGGCATCGAAAGTGCTATCCCTCCTCTAGATTTTAATCTTTTTGGACCTGAGGGATTATTACACAAAAATATCGAGCACTTGTCTTGTTCGGCTCGTTAAAACTATTGAAAATTCATCCCTTTTGTATTATTTTACGCTTTTTCAGACTTAAGGGATTATAAAATGAAAAAGAATCTTCAGATTCTTCTTTCCATTTATTTCAGAATCTCTAAAATTTAAAGAGACCGAGTTATCTTTGTCGTTAAACTCCTTAAAACTAAATAGTGACAAACTCATCCAACAGGACGAGAACGAGTTTCACTGTCGCTAGGCTCGCTAAAATCTAGCGATCGGTTCGCCTGAAGGGCAGATTATAGAACAAGCATATGTTATCCTCCTCAATCTTGACGAAAATAAAGAGGTACTGGTCAGCAATGACTAGGGAAAATTTGGAAGAAAACAAGAAGAAACTTTATTGGTAGCAAGTCGCTCTTGAACATGACACTTTCCTTCTGCATCCATGTCAAGTTGGGTTGTTCCGTTCACTGGTCTTCACCATTGGTCCGTCACGCCATCCATATTTGGGGTTAATGCTACCAATCCATCGTTAGTGTCGCCGATATGTTCAAGAGAAGTCATTCAGACAATTCACCTGTGTCTCCCCCACTGCAATACATTCATGCTTCATTCCTTCATGACCGCCACACTGAACCCCATATCGTCAGTTTTTTTTCACCTCCAAAATCATTTGCTTCATTCCATGTGGTTGATGTGGGATTCATTAAGGCCCTCCTGCGATGGGTCGCTTCTTGTTGACATCAGCTCATTATCCAAGAAGTTGACTTAGGAACAACCCTTTCAGTACTTTGAAGCTTGCATGCCTCAATGGCAACTTTTTCACTTTCAGCAACAGGTTTACATCAATGGCCTTCGACCGAGAGATTTTGCGTGGTGTTCAACGCCAAGTCCTTTTTCACACCACGTAAATTGTACTGTAGTACCTTGAGGGTCGTTGTCATTATTGGTGATTCCTCTCACGCCTGTTAACAGCTTGCATCATTGGCTGGTAATCAGGCAATGTCTTTCCATGTTCGACTCTAGAACAATTTTCACATGGATCGACTTGTACTCCAAGTGAAGATTGAATGGGTTTTGAAGACCCCGGATCTAGTTTCATCCATCCGGGCTGCGATATATTCAGGAATATAAAGACATCAAGTTTACATCATTGCCGAATAGATGATCATCCTAATCAAAGGATGATGTATCCATATCATCAGTCTGTCACACAGACGGTTGTCTATCCTATGTACATGAAAATGAATTTATAAAGCTGAGCATGGGAATGCTCGCCTCAGCTAGATCATGAAAAAATGTTGTCAAAATAATGTATTGTATGTGTATCTTATTACAAGTCACTTCCAGCTCGCAAAAAAACTTCAGATCCTCATAGTAAAGCATTTCACCCAACATCAGAAAGATTAACGACCTCATGCTTTAGGGGGCAATTGTATAGACATTTTTGGGCACTTCAACCCCAATCATAAATGTCCATAAACCGAGGGCTCCTAAGTCCCTAAAAGTGTTGCTTCACTACCTAAAGGAACAAGGTCAACTGATTACATCATCTCCCAGAAGTTCTCCACTGAAAACTGCTCATAAATGGTCAAAACTGGACCATACCGAAAGCTCAATGTAGGGGGTGCGATGCATATCACCATCCCAGTGTACAAGGTGCAATGCATACTGATTTGATCCTCTCTAGGGTGTAATGGTCGGGAATGGACAAATGGCAGAGAAAAAAATGCGAGGTGGAAGATCATGGAATCCTCCAGAAGCTTCCCCTCTGACACTCGCCTCTCCATTTTCGACCAAGGATGAGTAAGAGATCATCATTCTCCAAGTGGAAGCAGGAACTATCAGATAGCAGACACTAATCAAGATCCTAGAAGATGACTCACCTCTCTGTAATCATCTATATATGAATCCCTCATCACAGAGATCCAAAGGCTGGAATTTTGTATCTTATAGAGAAGTGTTGTTGTTTTCCTGGTGTACATTCACAGTGTTGTGTGATATAGCTTTGCTTGAGGTGAAGAAGGGCTTCTTAGCTGGAGGATGATGCTGGGTCAGAGCATATGGTTGTAATCCTCTTGCTACTTTTCATCTTAATAAAGCTATTCTTGTTTCCTTCCATATTCTTGTCTACTTGTTTATATATGCATGTATATGCTTAATACACATCTGATCCTGTATTATTTATGAATTTAGATCATTGTTTCTTGGATAGTAGTATGTTGATGTGATTCCACAGGTTCTTTTGAAGCTGGGCAGACAAAGAAGAAGCGGCGAAGCTCTATCAAGAAGAGAGGAAATCAAGTGCAAGACTCAGGTTGGTCTTCTTGGTCCTCCTCTCGTCTATTTTCATAAAAGGAAACAACAATAGACTTTGATTGTTTGTTGCTAATATAGCCACCCATCTTAGTGGGAATAGCAGCATCCGAGTGGACACTATTCCCAGATAACACCATGGCAGAGCTCTGTTTCCAAGTACCAATTCATTGGTATGATGTCCAAGGTATGACAAAAGAGATGCACCCATTTAGGCTAGGGCTCCACTCCATAAGCCTTAGTCCACTGGAGCATAGGTCTCCCCATACTTTCCCAAGTCTATTTTGGCAAAACATTTGTGTCGAACCCTAGATCCAAGATAACTTGGTCCATTTCGTATTCCCCTATTTGTGGGGTGAGTCTCATTTCTCGCCTAGTCCTTGCCTTGCACTTTCCAAGCTTCCTGACCACGTGTGGTTCACTAGTAGCACCATCCTTACCAATGCAATGATTGATTAATTCCTGCAGGCCCGTCACAACCTTACTATCGTGGAGCAGTTTCATGCAGGTTTCCAAGAATGTGGTAACCATGGATGGGTCCATTTATTCAAATAGTTTCTGTTGAATTCCTAAGGTAGAGGCCTTAGTGAAGCTTTTCTTTACTTCCATAATTGCTTCTTTTGCGTGCTCTAGGTCAAACCCAATGTCTTTTTCTGGTGCTTTGCAAATCCATTCGCCTTCTGCAGGTTGCTTGCCTTTATCCTTCCCTGTCGTAGTTCCACTTCGTACCATAATTTTTACCTTAGGGTATTCCTCATGAGGCTCAACCCTCATCATCTAGAGGTTTTGTGTCAGTTGTGGAGGCTGCACCCCCTTTTCACAAAACTTAGCCAATAATATTGGGTAATCCTCAGTCATATGGTCAAACTGAGTACAATAGTGGCATGACAATCATGTTGGATTCAAACAATCCCTTGCCTAGTGTCCTGGGCCTCCACAATTGTAAAAAATCAGTTGTCCTCAGAGTCTACCAGGCCCTCTTCCACCTCGGCCCCAGCCGCGCCATTCATACTCACCTCTTGTTCCCCCAACGCCTTGGTCTGAAGGCCATGTTTCTGCCTGCACCCTGTATGCAGGTGTCCTGTTCATCATTAATTCGTAACTATGACAATTACTCTCATCGTGACCTACTGATTGACAAAAATTGCAAAAGAGAATTTGTGGTGTTTGTACGAATTTATGCAACAAACGAAAATTATCAGTCACATGTTTCGCAGCCACTTGGCATATAGCGCACCACAGCACGGGCCTTGTAGTTGGCCCTGTTGCATCCTCCGGTCATAGAGGCATTGGTCCCCTTGCTACAACATAGTTCGCGAAGACTAGGCAGTGATCCTTTTCATGCCCCTAGCCCTTGCATTTTAGGCACCAAACTTCTTCACGTGCCTTTGGCTGAGCTGTTTTGTCCTTCTTCAGACTTTGCATTTTGAGGCAAAGGTTTTGCAACTGCGCATGAATCTATTGAACCCCTAGATTAGCATCCTGCATTGGTGTCTTATGCAACCTCATCATGATTTCCAGAGTTTCTGTTTGGGTTCCAATCTTCTATTGTGATAGCATAACCCTTCGGTGGGGCAAGAGGGAGACTATGAACCATTTGCGGTGCTGCCCATCAGTTAGGTTCATGTTGGCTTCACGGATCGTACACTTCAACCTTTGGTGCAAATACTAGGGCATCTCCCCGGGCTTCATCATGATCTCCTTGAACCCCACAATGGACTGTGCTTGAGACTTAGGTCTACTGAATTCTCTATTTAGCACGGCCTGGAATCTGCCAACACAGACGTTTGGTTATCACTATTGTACTTAATGTACCACGTTAGTGTGCGGTTTTGCAAAGCCTTGACCAATGTAGATTTCTTCATCTAATCATCATCATACCCTGAGCTTCCCATACAACCTTCACGACGAACCAAAACTGGTCCAGATCTTCATTTCCTACGCCCTTGAATATAGGTAACTTTACGGAGTTCGCAATGTTGAACAACGGTGGAGGTTGGGGTGGTGTGGGTGATGGGGTGAGAAGTGGGGGTGAGGATGGAGGCAGTGTGGATGAATGGGAGGAGGATGGAGGTGGTGTAGGTGTTCATGGGAATCCTTGTCTTATTAGCTAAACATCACTCATTGGAGAATACTGCACTGCTCCTTTGTCGTCACTCAAAGGAGGCTCGATCAATGGGCTATACTCAGGACCTTTTCTTACTCCATCCCTAGAAGACTTTTTGCTTCACATAGCTCCAAACTTCAAACTAACTGCATAACCCATTGTTGACACAAGAGCATCTTCATCCAAGTATTTAATGACTTTAAATACTTACCTTGCGACCCTTTAAAGAAGTGACACTATGCTTCGTTGTAACTAACAGACGTATCGACCACGAATTCTGTCAGAAATTCTCCTATGATGCAATCAAGCCAATGGTCGACATCATGCGTGATCTTATCTTTAGATGCTGCCAATCTTCTTAGTAACTTTGGTGTCCAAACAATTGGAGTTTCAAGCATCAACCCTCCTTGGCCATCTTCCAACTTCGCGATCCACACGTATAACTCAACCAGGAAGGAACATAAGAATATTTCGTGTATTTCTATGTACAGGTATCTATCCAACCACTGCTCTTTCGTCAATCACAGATTATTGTTTTCTTGCACCATGAATTTGTGTATCTTTCTATCCAACCAGTTTTCGATCTCTTTCTTAGTTGGATTCCAATGATACAACATCACACATCTCGTTATGAAGATCTGGTTCTGGAAACATAACCATTTGCTGGCTTGATGGGCCCTGACCCAGGTTCAACATTAAGCATCCAAGCAAATCCCTACACTACTGGCCCTTTCGGCATCAACCCATGGAGCGTGGACTGAAGTCTCACCCGAATCAGTATTTGCACCCTCACTCCTATCTTCATGCGGATCAATAAGCACAAAGGGCTTATCTATGTACTTCCTTTTCCTCCTTTCAGAACCTTCGCGAAGGTACTTGATTTCCCTTCGCCAACCTTAGGTGATGATTCAAACACTTATGCGCCTCTGTAACTGGGTTATTGACTTAGTTCCCGAATTGTCTTAGGTATTAGCCAATTTTACCATACAAGTAAGATTATCCTAGCGTAAACAGATATTATTACTTGTGTTCATGCAACATATGGAAACATATACTTTCACCCATCAACTTAACAGTATATATGAAACTTAACATTCAACATAACATAATTGCAACATTCATAACATCAATAAAATAATGCTATACAGATGGAAAGTACACAACAAGTTCAGAACACTTCTCATTATTGATGATTCATATTTTTAATACAGACCCTAACTGCCCTGTGCACACAGCGGTAGGGGTCCACGCACTCAGCTGCACACTTCTACCTTAGGCCTCTGCGCACTAAGTTGTAGAACCTCTTCCCCACTAAGACTCTCACTCTTAGCTCTCATAAACCTATTACATCAATGACTCATGACTACTTAACCCCCTTAGACTCTCTAAGACTCTCCTTTTCATACAATCCCATGGTCTGTGGACCAAGGGCGGATCTCCAAAACTGACACAACTTATCTAAGCTAAGGGTGGAAAACCCTTTTTGACTTTAAGTATCTTCACGCTCTGCAACCACAAAATGCGGAGATTTTACATTCTTCATACAAAATTTGGGCCTTCTGCCCCAAAACTTGGGTTTGTAACCCCAAAATTGACCCCCAGGGGACCTGTTCCCAACATTAGGACTACAAATTTTGAAGAGGTTGGGAGCTAAAATAATTTCTGTACATGGGGATTCAAAACTCATCATTAACCAAATTAAGGTGAGTACTCGACTAAACACCCTAGGTTAAGAGCCTACATAAATGCAGTCTTAGATTTTTCGCAATGTTTTCCTGAATATCAATTGTCTCTTATTCCTAAGATAGTCGTGATGTCAATTTTATACCCTCACTCCTATCTTCGTGCGGATCAATAAGCACTTAGGGCTTATCTATGTACTTCCTTTTCCTCCTTTCAGAACCTTCGCGAAGGTACCTGATTTCCCTTCGGCAACCTTAGGTGATGATTCAAACACTTATGCGCCTCTGTAACTGGGTTATTGACTTTAGTTCCCGAATTGTCTTAGGTATTAGCCAATTTTACCATACAAGTAAGATTATCCTCGCGTAAACAGATATTATTACTTGTGTTCATGCAACATATGGAAACATATACTTTCACCCATCAACTTAATAGTATATCTGAAACTTAACATTCAACATAACATAATCGCAACATTCATAACATCAGTAAAATAATGCTAAACAGATGGAAAGTACAAAACAAGTTCAGAACACTTCTCATTATTGATGATTCAGATTTTTAATACAGACCCTAACTGCCCTGTGCACACAACAGTAGGGGTCCACGCACTCAGCTGCACACTTCTACCCTAGGCCTCTACGCACTAAGTTGTAGAACCTCTTCCCCGCTAAGACTCTCACTCTTAGCTCTCACAAACCTATTACATCAATGACTCATGACTACTTAACCCCCTTAGACTCTCTAAGACTCTCCTTTTCATACAATCCCATGGTCTGTGGACCAAGGGCAGATCTCCAAAACCGACACAACTTATCTAAGCTAAGGGTGGAAAACCCTTTTTGACTTTAAGTATCTTCACACTCTGCAACCACAAAATTTGGAGACTTTACATTCTTCATACAACATTTGGGCCTTCTGCCCCAAAACTTGGGTTTGTAACCCCAAAATTGACCCCCAGGGGACCTGTTCCCAACATTAGGACTACAAATTTTGAAGAGGTTGGGAGCTAAAATAATTTCTGTACATGGGGATTCAAAACTCATCATTAACCAAATTAAGGTGAGTACTCGACGAAACACCCTAGGTTAAGACCCGACATAAATGCAGTCTTAGATTTTTTGCAATGTTTTCCTGAATATCAATTGTATCTTATTCCTAGAGGGAAAAATATCTTAGCTGATGCTTTGGCTACTTCAGCCAGTACTTGTAAAATGTTATTCCATCCCAAGAGAAAATATGGGGTTGAATTGAAACATAGGCTAACTGTTTGAGATAATGTAATATACTAGTAGGTTTTTGGTAGTGATAAGAAGGTGGAATTTTTTTACATTTGAAAGAAGAGTTTGAGTGTGTACATATTGATGCAAATAATTATGTAGATGAGAATATTAATGAAATAATGTTAAATGAGACCAATGATAATTCAAAGCACTTGAGGTTCTACAATTAAAAGACAATGTGTTACCAAGAGGATTAGTGCCATTAGAAGAGTTGTTTGATTTTAACGATGTAGCCAAAAAGCCAAAAATAGAACCTATAGGAGATGAGGTTGAGGACTGTAATATAGGTATTGAGGAAAGTCCTAATATTGTACATTTGTCCAAATCCTTGCATCCTAAAGGAAAACATGAATAAATTAAGCTATTAAAAGAATTTTATGATGTGTTTGCTTGGAGCTATGAATATCTAAAAGCATATGATACCAGTATCATACAACATACCATTCCCATCAAAGAATACCAAAAACCCTTCAAGTAGAAATTAAGGGTAAATCTAGTTTTGTTACCTTTGATAGAAAAGGAAGTTAAAAAAATCTTTGATATAAAAATCATTGTACCCTTAAGATTTTCAAAATGGGTGTCTAATCTAATGCCAACAAGGAAGAAGACGAGACAAATAAGGCTCTATGTAGATTTCAGAAATCTAAACAAAGTTTCTCTCAAGGATAACTACCCTCTACCTAAAATGGATCATATCTTACAAAGAGTAGTTGGTTCCAACATAATTTCTTTGTTGGATGGTTTTTCAAGGTATAACCAAATTCTGGTACATCTTGATGATCAACATAAAATAACTTTCACTACACCTTGGGGGACCTTTATGTATGTAAAAATTCCCTTTAGCCTTATGAATGAAGGAGCCACTTTTTAGAGAGAAATGGATATTTCATTTGTTGATGAGAAGGATAGGTTCATCGTAATTTACCTAGATGACACTATTTTATTTTATAAAATAGATGAAGATCACCTGTTGTTGGCTTATTGGGGCCTAACCCAGGTTCAAAGGTGATTTAGCCAAACAAATCCTGGTACTACTGGCCCTTTCGGCAAAATTCCATGGAGCACGGACTGAGGTCTCACTCGAAGTAGTATGGGTGGGTGCTAGAACCAGGTTTCCTCACCCTGGAGATGTTCGATGAGTTCAAGTGGTCACCTCGCAGCTTGAGATGCTGCCTTTGTGCAGCCCTACTCGAGGGGCGAATGCTATTATTTCTCAAGTCCTTACTAGTATTCCACCGTTAGTTTATTAACTTAGCTTATTTGCATTTGTAAAGTATACTTAGAAATATAAATCATTCATACAAGTGCGCGTAGCAAATGAACAATATATTTGCAATTGATATCAAACATGTAATAACTCAAGAACAGATACACAGAATTTGGATAAAATTTTTCTTTATTATTCTCTTCTTCGGTTACAGACTCAACTCCGCCCTGCGCACTCAGTTGCAGGGGTCCGCACACTCAGTTATAGACAACTAGGCCTCTGCACACTCAGCTACAAAGCCTTCTCCTACTCTACGACCCAAAGAGACACTTAGACACTTAATCAATCCCTTAGACTTCTTTATATTCCATACTTTCTTTTTTCGCTACTTTTACACTTAGAGCCTCACTCTATTTATATAATCCCATGTTCCACAAACCATGGGTAGGCCGACATTACATTACAAACTAGGGCGGACAACCCTATGACTCTAACATACTTTTGTGCCCGCAATTCACGGGGCTTTACAACATTATTCGGTCAAAACATGGGCTTTGAACCCCAAAACATGCCTTGGGGGTTTCCATGGCCAACACCTACTACATTTAAGGAGGGTTTTTGAAAAATGTAGGAAATACGGTATTTCCTTGAACCCCAAAAAATCTCTTTTTGGTTTAAGGAAGGAAATATTCTTGGTCACAATATTTCAAAAGAAGGTATTAGGACAGACCCCAACCAAGTTGAAGAAATAATGAAGATTGATCTGTTGGGTTGTGTCATATTCTTTCCACGACTAACCTACGTAGTGAACCGGGGGGTTAGAGGGGGGGTAGAGCCCCCCCTTCGTTGCGCCGATTACACAGCGAGGGGGCGGTAGCCCCCCCTATTCGGGGGGTTTGAGGGGGGCGGGTAGCCCCCTCTACAGGGTCCAGGGCAGCGCCCTGGGAAATTTTTTTTTGGATGCTATATTAGGTTGGGCGAACCTACCTATGGTTTTTCAGTCCATGGTTTTGGATGCGATGGTTTTCGGTCCATGGTATTGGATGCTTCGGCATGTATAAATATCTATTGTAACATTGAAAGGAAAATAATGAAAAAATCAAGATGGTAGTCCTAGTTTTGGGATCCAGTGGGAAATCTCTGTGTCTATGTGTTTTATGTGTTATGCTCTCGCATTTTTATTCTTCCTGTGATTTAGAATTCGTATGCAGGTTATTTTTGTACGGGGTTAAAACCTACGTTTGGTATCAAAGTTGTTTTGGCTTCAAGGGACGCCTTTGTTGCTGAGGGGTTTCGCTTGGGCCTGTGGTAGACCCTGTTCAGTGGGAGATCTGTGAGATCAATTCTGGTGGTGAAAGAAGATGGCAAGCAGCAGAAAGATAGAGATTGAGAAGTTCAATGGTCAGAGTTTTGAGTTGTGGAAACTCAAGATGGAGGATCTATTGGTGATAAAGATCAGTGGATCGCGGTAGATCCATGTACTAAACCAACGGGAGTGACCGATGAAGAATGGAAGAAGTTGGATCGGAAGGCAAAGAGCACAATACGATTGTGTGTCTCAGATTCAGTATTGCTGAATGTACCAGGGTAATCTACGGTGAAGGCTCTATGGGACAAGTTAGGGACTTTGTACCAATCTAAGTCTCTGGTGAATAAACTATTCCTGTGGAAAAATATGTATAACCTGAGGATGAAAGATGGAGACTCAGTGACAGAGCATCTGAATGCATTTAATACTATGGTAAGTCAGTTATCATTTGTTGAGATTAAAATTTTAGATGAAGATAAGTGCATCAGTTTGTTGTGTTCTCTACCAGATTCGTGGGATAGTCTGGTTATTGCAATAGGTGGCAATGCAACTTCTTTGCAGTTTGATGAAATGGTCTCAGCCTTGTTAATGGAGGAGATGAGACGGAAAAATATGGACAACTAGAATGGCGATGCCTTGTCTGTACAAGGATGGTCCCAAAACAGAAACAAAAATAAGTCATCAAGTGGGAGCTCTAAATCTAGAGGGAGATCTAAATCTCCAGGAAAACCTATAAAGGTGGTGTGCTGGAAATGTGGAAAGGAAGGGCACTTCAGAAGGGAGTGTAGTAAATCTAAAGCTCCTGATAAAGGAAAGGGATCTGATGATGTTTCTTCTGCAGAGGCGAAAACCACCTCAGATGAAGGTGGGGATGTGTACTTGGCTTCTTCAAGTACACATGTAGATCATGAGGCATGGTTGATTGACTCAGGTGCATCCTTTCACTTCACTCCCCATAGAGAGTGGTTTTGTGAGTATGAGAAGTATGATGGTGGTGATGTCTTCTTAGGAGATGGTAGGAAGGCTAGAATCATTGGTCACGGAAAAGTAAAGTTGAAGTTGCAAGGTGGAAGGGTTAGAACCCTTCCGGGTGTTCTGCATATCCCTGCATTGGCCAGAAATCTTATTTCTGTAAGCAAGTTGGATGATGCAGGTGTAAAGACAGTGTTCGAGAAGGATACCTACAAGATGGTTCGAGGAGCACTGTATTGATGCGGGGAGTTCGGATTGGAACTCTGTACAAGCTGCAAGGTAGCACTGTTGTTGACGGGTGCAATAGTTCTATGGTTCCTGAAAATGGAGCAGAAAATCTAGTGGTCTCTGGAGAGAAGACCATGTAGTGGCATCAAAGGCTTGGACATATTGGAGAGAAGGGCTTCGAATACTTCATGGTAAAGGTATGGTAGAAGATATGAGTAATAGCTCTCTGGATTTTGATTTCTGTGAAAATTGTGTATATGGCAAGCAGAATCGGGTGAGTTTCCCCTCTGGTGGTAAGAGGACAAACAAATATTAGAGCTTGTGCACAGTGATGTGTTTGGACCTGTGAAAGTTCCATCACTGGGTAAGTCTGTGTACTATGTATCATTTATAGATGACTTCTCAAGGAATACATGGATATATTTCCTTAAGAAGAAATCTGAAGTCTTTGACAAGTTTAAAGAATTTAAGGCTCTGGTGGAAAATCTGACAGAGAAGAAGATAAAGGTGCTGAGGACAGATAATGGTGGAGAATTCTGCAGCAAGGAATTTGAAGAATTCTGTAAGAAGTGTGGTATAGCACGACAGAAGACTACTTCATATACACCTCAGAAAAATGGAGTCACAGAAAGAATGAACAAGACGTTGATGGAAAGGGCAAGAAGCATGCTC
>APFE031369481.1:187579-224153 GCA_000404065.3 Pinus taeda | reverse complement strand
GGGGGTTTTACGTAGTGCATTATATTAGATATCATTTTGAGATTCAACTGCGTTAAGTAAGTCATTCACGTATGACCATTTCATGAGAGGTAGTCGTAACTGACTAATTTCTCATGATTTTTGAATAGTTCACTTAGCACTCATTGCATCGGGTGATGCTCACAGGGGTGAAGAAGTGGGATTGAAACTAGTGAAATGAATCACATAGCATCAATCAAGTCCCGGAAGTGATGATTGATGCTATGTGATTCATTTCACTAGTTCCAATCCCACTTCTTCACCCCTGTGAGCATCACCCGATGCACTGAGTGCTAAGTGAACTATTCAAAAATCATGAGAAATTAGTCAGTTATGACTACCTCTCATGGACATGGTCATACGTGAATGACTTACTTAACGCAGTTGAATCCCAAAATGATATCTAATATAATGCACTATGTAAAACCCCCATACTTAAATTCAAAAAAGAGTGAATGGATCTCTACTTGAATGGTTCATGAGGCACAATACTTGCTAAGGTTTTGCAAATGGGGTAGCAAGCTAAGTGGGCTTGATTTTGGGGAAAACTCCACAGTTAAGCACGCTTGAGCCAGAGGCGATTTTGTATGGGTGACCTCCCGGGAAGTCCCGGTTACCGGGTGCAAGTCCCGGAAGTGATGATTGATGCTATGTGATTCATTTCACTAGTTTCAATCCCACTTCTTCACCCCTGTGAGCATCACCCGATGCAATGAGTGCTAATTTAACTATTCAAAAATCATGAGAAATTAGTCAGATATGACTACCTCTCATGGAAATGGTCATACATGAACGACTTACTTAACGCAGTTGAATCCAAAAATGATATCTAAGAGGAAGTATGTCTAGACAATACTGCAGAGGTTTAATATGCAGGATAGTAAACTAGTGAAGGTTCCTATTCCTGTAGGTGTGAGGTTATCTGTTGAACAGTGTCCCAAGGCACAAGAAGAGGAAGTAGACATGTCTCGTGTTCCATATGCAAGTGCAGTCAGTAGCTTGATGTATGCAATGGTCTGTACTAGACCAGACATTGCACATGCAGTGGGAGTATTGAGCAGGTTTATGTCAAAACCAGGGAAGGAGCACTGGACAACAGTGAAGAAGGTTTTCAGGTATTTGTGTGCACTAGTGATTATGGTTTGTGCTACCAAGGAAGACTAGGATTGGACAGAGTGTTGGATATTCATGGCTTTGTTGATGCAGACTGGGCTGGAGATCTGGACCAGAGAAGATCTAGAAGTGGGTATGTGTTTAACCTATTTGGAGGTATAGTCAGTTGGATGAGTAAGAAACAATCTGTATTGGAACTATCAACTACAGAGGCAGAATACATGGCAGCCACTCATGCAAGAAAGGAAGCAGTTTGGTTGCATAGATTGTGTTCAAGTATGGGGTTAGTACATGGAGCTATAAGGATAGACTCTGATAGCCAAAGTGCAATTTTCTTGGCAAAGAACCCTGCTTATCATTCAAAGACAAAGCACATTGATGTTCAGTATCACTTTGTGAGGGATATGATAGAAGACAAAAAGGTGTTGCTAGTAAAGGTGGACACTTTGAAGAATACTGGAAATGCATTGACAAAATCTATGAGCTCTGAGAAGTTCTCTTTGTGTAGAGAAACATTGGTATTTCAGGGCTGGGAAAATGACTAAGCTCTCTTGTGGCCCCCTGTGGAAAGAAAAAAACAAGTGGAAGATTGTTGGGTTGTGTTATATTCTTTCCATGACTAACCTACGTAGTGAACCGGGGGGTTAGAGGTGGGGTGGAGCCCCCCCCCCCCCTCGTTGCGCCCGATTGTGTAGTGGGGGAGTCACAGGGGGGGCGGGTAGCCCCCCTCTACGAGGTTCAGGGCAGCGCCCCGGGAAATTTTTTTTTTGGACCCTATATTAGGTTGGGCGAACCTACCTATGGTTTTTTGGTCCATGGTTTTGGACGCGATGGTTTTCGTTCCATGGTATCAGATGCTTTGGCATGTATAAATATGTATTGTAACATTGAAAGGAACATAATGAAAAAATCAAGCTAGTAGTCCCGGTTTTGGGATCCAGTGGGAAATCTCTGTGTATATGTGTTTTATGTGTTATGCTCTCGCATTTTTATTCTTCCTGTGATTTAGAATTTGTATGCAGGTAATTTCTGTATGGGGTTAAATCCCACATGATCCTCCTAGGAACAAGAAAGAAATTCAATCTTTTATTGGTAGGATCAATTTCCTAAGAAGATTCATTCCAAACCTGGATGAGATCTTGAAAGCAATCAAAGACATGTTGGAGAACGATACTGAGATGAAATGGAATAATGAGGCTAAAAAAATATTTTAGTGAAGTAAAGATAGCTTTGACAACTACTCATGTTTTAATTATCCCTAATTTTGCTAAATATTTCATGATTTTCTCCTTTGCATATGAGCACACCATTGCAGTAGTTCTGTTGTAGAAAAATAGTGAAGGATTTGAAAAAACTATAGCTTTCTTTAGCAAAGCTTTTAGAGATGCCTCCTTAAAGTACAATATCATGGAAAAACAAACCTTTTCTCTAGTAAAGGCACTGAAATACTTTAGGGTGTACATTCTATATTCCCATATAATTGTATTGTTCCAAGTGTTGTAGTGAAAGATACGCTCACTTAGACTGATCTAGATGGGAAAAGAGGCAAATGGATTGCAGTAATTCTAGAATATGACATTGAAGTAAGACCTACTAAGCTCATCAAAGGTCAAGGATTGGCTAAGATAATGGATGATTCAAATTTCCATGCACTAGACATAAATTTTATAGTTGCACTTGATGAACAAGAAGAGCATGCGACTCCACATGTATGAAAAGTATTTTCTACCTCTCCTTGGTATGCAAATATTATCTTTGTTTTACAAAATTTACAAGCTCCTCCTGGTTTAACAAAAACAAAATCTAGATTGCTCAAGTTAACAGCTATGAAATTATGCATTTTAGATCAGAATGTGCATTGGAAGGATGTTGGGGTTATTTTATTAAATTTCTTATTGAAGGGTGAAGCATACAAGTCCATGGAGTAATTTCATCAAGGAGACCATGGAGGAAATTTATATTGGAAGACCACAGATAAAAAAATTGTGAGAGATGGTTTTTATTGGTCTACCTTGTTTGCATATGTTTATAAGAGAATTTCAACATGCCATAAGTGCCAAATCTTTGAAGGCAAGAGAAAAATTTTTCCATTACCTTTAAATCCCATTTTAGTTGAGGTTCTTTTCCAACAATGGGGTCTTGATTTCATTGGGGAAATCCATCCAAGATCCTTTTCTCAACATAAATGGATTTTAACAACCACTTACTACTTCACTAAGTGGATTGAGGTCATTCCAATCCACTTAGACATTATATTCATTCAGTTTTTAGAAGGTAATATTCTTTCTAGATTTGGATGTCCATCTAAAATCATTACTCACAATGCTACTGCTTTCAAATAAAAAAGAATGATTGATTTTTGCCACAAATATCACATATTGTTAGGGCATTCAACTGCTTATTACCCGAAAGGAAATGGGTTAGATGAGTCTTCTAATAAGAGCTTAGTCAACATTACCAAGAAATTATTGTAGGGAAATACAAAATACTGGCATAAGAAGTTGGTTAATGCTCTGTGCACTAACATAATTAACACTAAGAAGTCTATTGGAATGTCTCCTTTCCAATTAGTATATGGAGTGGATGTAATTTTTCCTAGTTCTCTAGAAATACCTGTGTTAAAATTATTGTAGGAATCGCAAGTGGAACCAGATGATGTACAAAGAAGGATAAATCAAACGATATAGTTGTAGCAAACTAGGGACGAAGTCTACAACAAACTCTGACAATTCAGGACAAAATAAAAAAGATCCATGACAAAAGGACCAAAGCAGATAACTTCCAACTAGATAATCTTGTGTTGAGATGTGACTCAAGAAATGAAGAGAAAGGTAAGCATGGAAAATTCAACATTTTATGGATAAGGCCCTATAAAATTGAAGCTTTCCAAGGTAACAATGCATTCTTTTTGAAAGACTTGTCTGGAGAAGGACTGCTAGGAGGACCTATAAATCGAAGACTACTCAAACCCTATTTTCTTCAAGAATAGATAATTTTTCATTCCGGTCATTATAAATATCATTTTATAATTTTAGTGCACAAGAGGATAGCTAACATCAGGAATTGAATCCGGAAGAGAAGGCCCTAGGCTTCTAGTGAGTTGTTGCGAGTATTTGTGATAAAAACAGGTAATCAATTCAGTTGCAAAACAAGAACAAGATACCCAATGGACAAAGTCTACTAATATACAATGTTCATGGCACCTCATAGGAAGGATTCTATCCCCATTGGAGCCACTATTAGGGTCCTATAATCAATAGGATCAATTGATGATTATCTATTGATTTTTTTATGTTATGAGATGTTGTAAGTAATACTTCATTTTGCAAATTATTTTCAATGGAAAATAGAAAAATAAAAAGAAAAGAAAAGAAAAAATAAAATAAAATGAAAAGGGGATATAAAAAAATGATATATGTATGAAAAAATAAAAGAAAAAATAGATAAATATTAAAAATAAATAAAATAAAACATGATGAAAAAATCCCCTTATAAAATAAAAAAAAGCATTGAGAGCTTAAATGTCACTTTAAATTATAAATAAATGTGTTTAATTACCTAATCACACATTTTAAGCACAATTATGTTAAATGTTAATAAATTTTTGACACGACACTTTTGTCTTAATCTAATAAAATCAGGTTGAAGTCAATGGTCGGGATCTAACCTGCCCAGATCAATGGTGGATGATCACTTTGGACTCCACCCCCCCTCCCCCGCCCCTCTGATAGTTAATCAGGGGTGTGGGGGGGGGGGTTAGGCGGGGTTGAAAAGCAATATCTCCCCATTACAACTTTTTCAACATTGCGCTCCCTGGTTCGAACCCCCCTGCCTAAACTACTTACCACTCACCCCCAACCCCCGCCCCCTTGAAATCTACCTTTCCCCTCTTCTCACCTAAAAAATAACTGTTGACTCCGCTCCTTCTACTCCACTCCTCTCCCGCCAAGTGGAACATCCCTTCTCGCTCCAATCCAATTAGCTCCCACCACATGGCACTTCCCCTTCCATTCCTGCTCCTATTGCATCCCTACCTGTCACTTAACTATTAAACTATTTTTTCAGCACATAACAGTTCCTAGAGTAATGAACCCACTCTGTTAAAAAAACAATTGTAAATGTTACAATGATATTGAACATAAAATGAACCAGAATCCCGTTCAGTCGGCATTTCCTCTGCACTCCAGCGATAATGAACGCTTGCTACTCTTGCAACTGTATCAAGCCGGATACTATTCTTTTGACCACTCTTGGGTAATTACTGTTGTTCCCTTTTCATTTCCTCAAAAAAAAATTCGAAAGGTAAATCAAAACTCACAGTGGAAAACCCTGTGCTTCCTCCTGTAATTAACTTAGACCATCAACCTTTAGTGTACAAACACTATAACATTTCTTAAACTAGTTGTGAATTCGACCTCTACGAACTCCAAAACTGGTTAAAACAAAAATTCCTTGATATGAGTGATGAATTGATTTTGTGGGACTCCTTCCTGCCTCAATTCATTTTTCCCCAAACCCATCATTTCCAAAATTTGTTGCATGGTGCAATTTCAGGTACATACCCAATCAAAGGGTAATTCTAGCCCAGAACAATGAATTTTTTTTCACAATTACCCCTGAATCCATTTTCTAAATTGTGCAGATCCAGAATTCAACCTCTTTGAAACCTTTTTAAGTAGATTCCCTAATGGAACTCTAGAAAAACCTCACTTTCCCTCACATAGCCAAAATATGTGAGATATTTCTTCTTGATAATGTCTAGTTGCCGAAGACAAACCCTCTTTATCCATCCTTGATGTTTCCTAAAATAAAAAAGCAAATTATCTCTATAGTTTCTTGTTTACCAGGTTATAAAACCAACCAATGGGTTGATGAAGCCATCATAGGTTTTCTAGTAGTGTTTTCAATAGAAGAGAAACCTCAGTCATTTTTAATTATAGTGAATTCTTAGCAGAGGTCATCCATGAATATTTCCTTAAGTTTTCTACAGAAGGAGTCTTCAAACATGCTTTAGTTTTAACGTACTTGTTCATATTCCATCAAGCAGACATATTTCAATTTCCATTACTAAAGTTGGATGAATAGGGAAATGCACAATTTTTGATTCATTGGACTTCCTTGGTAAGGAATCATACCAATGAATTCACCTTCAGTGATTATATAGACCATGTTTTGTATACAGTTTCCTACCTGCTTAACAGTAATTCTGAACCTAGAATTGGACCCAAGATAAAGAGAATTTTACATCTCAGTGATCAAACCAAGATAGGTGACTAGTACCTGTATCAAAATTACACTGAGGTCAGAGTGTATGGGTGCAAATTTCTTCCCTGTAAATTGCCTAAATTTGTTCCCATAAGAATATTTGCATTAGAGTATATTAGGAAAATGATCAATATGGATGATCTACACTTTGTAATAGCCAAGAGGAAATCTAAATTCAAAATAAAAGCATAGGTTGGGCCTTTCATTTGCAATACCAGGACAGCAACAAAAGAAGCAGATCTTCTGCTCAAACAGATGAAGTTTAAACTCAATTTCACTTGGTCATATGATCCTTTGGGAATAATATCAAAGTTGAGAGTAGAGCAGAAAACTGCTCCCTACACTCATACTCCCAAACCTAAAATTGAGCAATATAAGAATCAAGATCAATGGCAGGAAAACACATTGTAGGAGGCAGAAGAACAAGTACTTTCTACTATGACATCATAGAAACCAGTGCCACAAGAAAAGAAGGATAAAAGGCCAAGGGAGGATGTTTCCCCTTCAGTTACAGAAATTCAGGGAAATAATTTCAAATATATAAGAAGAGGAAAAAAATAAATCCAGTAGAAGAGTTTCCATAGGAAGAAAATGTAAAGTCTACAATAGTTTTGACATGCCTTTATACTTATACTTTCCCTCGCATTGAATACATTTTCATAGGATCACCATCATCTTTAGCTTCTCAGGAACCTAAGGAAACATCTTAATAGGGAGAATTAGTTCATGATCAAGTTGAACCAAGTATATTTGCTAGGTATAAGGAGATAAAGAAGAAAAATGAACTCCTGAAAGCAACCATCTATTTTTATTTTTGGAAGCAAACAACTTCATCTCAGTACAAACTTCTATCTTAGAAGCTCAAGTTCTTTTTCCTAAGATAACAGATGAATATAAGAAGTCCATTTTTTCTTTCAACATTGATCAAATCCATCCTATTGATCAGATGGATTTGCACAATCAAATAGGTGAGATGTTGTATTCCACCTTGACAAACTCAGCAATGGTTGCCTCCAGACTTCAGGCATCAGTGAACAACATTTAGTCTCAATTGAAAGTAGAGAAAATATCTTCCTTACCTAATGACACTAAGATAAAATCTTTAGAGGATTTAGTAATCAAACTGGGATATGATCCCAGTAATGTAAAAGATGTTGAGGAGATCATTAAAAGAAAAAATGCTAACATTGCAGCCCTGAAGAATCAGCTCAAACCTCCATCTACTGAAGATCCACAAACGAAGGAAGTTGGTCTACTAGAGAAGGAGAAATAAGAGATGTTTAAAATTATCATTGAGCAGAATGGTAGATTAAGCAAATGGAGACTGAGATTGAAAAGCTGCTAAAAGAGAAATAAAAGTCAACTCAATTATCAATCATTCCTCTCACTGTAGTCCAAGTTGCACGTACGTCAAAGATAGGTGCTTCGACTTCAAGAACTTTGACAACAGAGACACAGTCTACAGATACATCATGAGAATTAATCAAAGCTATGGAAGACTTGTCTATCAGAGGCCAAGAGATTGAAAAGCTAAAAACTCAACTTAAAAACCTTTAAGAGCATAAATTAAAAACTGACAATGTGTATGTGGCATAGTTTCAAAGGACTCACATGGTAACTCAGAAAAATTGAATTGTTAGAGAATGAATCTACCATGTCCCAAACAATTTCACAGGCAAAGGAGAACATTTGGGTGGAAATCAATGAAGCTATGATTGAAATTTGGTCTTCCATTGAAATAATTTTTGAGCAAGAGGAACTGGTACAAAGATCAAAAGAGGTCATAAAAGAGATAAAGGAAAACTTGGGTCAGAAACCAGGTGAAGCCACTGCCTTAATAGGAATTCTAAACTCAAGGACCAAGGAAGAGCTAGAGGAATATGAGATCATTGACATAACTGAAACAATACTTTAGGTGAGAATAATTCTTAAAAAAATGAATCTAATGCTATAGTTAGAAAATAAATGTCATAAATTGGAGTCTAGAATTCAGAAATTCCAGAAATAGTTCAATATAGTGTACTAGAAGGGGCTTCCAGGTTTGAAGGGAATTGGAGATAAATTAGTTCAGATAAATGATTATCAAAAAAAGTTATATTCAATAGCCAGATATCAATCCAAATTCTCGAACATAAAGGGAACCATCACATGGAAATCTTTCATGGAAGGTTTGAAGTTCGATTTACTCTTTAAACCTGAAATACAACATTTGTTTTTAATTAATCCTACTTTCCAGAAATATTTTGATGTGGATGAACCTACAAAAAGTTAATTAAATTCTCCACCCCATATGAAGACAAATGGGATAAAATCTTTCAAATTCTTGAGTAAAATAGGTATTTGTCTTCAGCAATAAAGCGACAATTTTCTTATGCTGAGTCATCACCAACAATCCTTGAAGTCAATGCCAGAGCTTCAAGAGTTTTAGTTTTCCTATATTCCTTTACTATTTTTGTAAACATTTTTTAGGATATTTTGTAAGAAAATCTTGATATTTTAAATCAAGATATTTTGATGAATTTGTATAAGTACTTCATAATTTGAAGTACAAAGGTTGGAACTCGTATGAAGAAAGAAGATCCTTAATGTAAATTTGTGCATGTACTGAAGTGATTAATTCCATTAATACAGAAAGTTTGTTCCAAAATTCCTGTGTCAAGCAATTGGTGAATTTTTCTCTCTTGTAAAATTGATATTTGCCAAGTTTTCCATATGTTATTTCTATCTTTATTGTTTAAACAAGATTAAGGTATGAATTTGTTTAAATACACACTACTTTGGCTTATAAACAATATCTATATTTTCACTCTGATATTAAATATAGAATATATCCTTGTATGCTCTATGTTTAATTGAATATAAATCTTTTCATCCCATTCATTTCACAAATTCTCTAAAGATCCAAAAGTTTTCCTACCTTTCCTTGTTACATATGTTCTTACATTCTTGCATTTGATCACACTAAGACTTATGACTCCATTTCCGAATGGACTTTCCTTGTAGTTTCAACCAAATCTTTGAAAAAACCAAACTTAAAACTCAATAAATAGCCTAATATCTCAAAACAACAAATCTAAATCCAATAGAGAGATCCCCCTCTTAACCTGGAAGGGCTAGATCCTATCTTCCAAAGTGTTTTTATGGTTACCTTTGGGTTTCTCTCACACCCTTGGGAAATTACATAGTGATAACACATAGAACCATCTATACCCAACATTACATAAGCAATATTCACACAACACTGTTTGTACCACGTTGTACATAATCATTGCATAAACAACATGCACACACATTGTATATACACAACACCACATGCGCATAGCATCATAGATGAAACATGTACGACATATACAACATATGCACAATAGTAGTACCACACATCCAAAACCACGTTGTCTTTAGCAAGAAACCTTGCTTCTAGTGTCTTATCCATGCTTGTCCGAACATGCCGCAAAACACATTGCTTTCATTTCGATGATGTATCCTTCAATGTTACATGTGATAACATAAATGTATGCATAATACAAGAATAATATTTAAATCCATATCCACATGATACTAACCTCATATATTTTCCATGACTACTCTTCCCACTTGATTCCTCGTATGACTATGAACCTCTTCATGCCATTCACTTGCACAAGCAATCATTCCTCCACAAGAATGATCCCTGACAACCCTGTCAGAGAGTGACATAGATACATATACATAAACATTAGCATAAAACAATCATGATCTTGTTAGACAACAACACAGGTACACATACATACAATATAAACAACAACATAAAATAATAATGATCTAGTCGGTCAATGACATACATGCCTACATATGTATATATAAACATTAGCATAAACTAATCATGATCCATGATGATCCTTTCCAAAATGACATATATACATACATACATGTATACATATAGAGACATTAACATAATCATGATCACAATTTTAATTACTAGATATCATAAGGTCAAGGTTAAGATAACTCCCTTTATGCGTGCACACATGTGCAACGTCGAGAACAACAGTTCCCAACATAGCCAAGGAACATGACACCTCAAATCCATTCACCTTACCTCTCTTGATTACCATTCCCGTGATTTTCCTACCATCGTCCATTTACACCAATGGACCGAACCACTCCAACCAGTTTCCATATTCTTACCTTCAACTTCCCTTATAGATGCACCGAGCTTCATCCATATCTTACATTACCTGCTACATTTCATTCAGCTCTCCCCTATCTCCATTAACTTTCATCTTTCCCAACCAATTCACAAGACTCAAAACTTAAAAGGAAAGACAAGAAACAAACAAGAAGAAAACCATGACAAACTAATAACAATACAACGCCACAACCGAAGTGGCATGGTCGTGCAAAAGATGAAAACAAAAATGAAATCAAGCACAACAATTCACCAAAATACCAAAAGCACAAGACTAACAACAAACACCTTGACTCAATCTTCATGGTTCCTAGTGCTTCCAAGGGAAAGCTCAACCTGATCCTTCTTCAAGATTCCATGGAAATTTGTTTTCCATGCAATCCCTTGCATCACTCTACCATAAACACATAATTTTCAGTGCTTAAATAAACATAACAATACACCAATTACCTTGTCTTATTGTGCCAAGCATGTTTCTTGCAACTTAACACATTCATGCCATCTCTCAAGGGATTCCAATTCCCTTGACAAATCCACCTGTAACCAGAGACTAGCTAATATAATTTTTAAATACAATTTTGTGAATCTAGCACATATCCACATAATTTAAGACAAGATTAAGGTTAAGAATACTTCCTATATGCAAAGCATTCATTCATTTGGAATTAGGGTTTCTGAACATATCCAAATGAAAATTTTTCAAACTCCTTTCTTTTACCTTGTTGCAACCGAGGCTTACTATGTATTGTCACATCACCCAACTGTTAAATATATAAACACATCAACTATTACCTTGTGATGCTAATACTAAGTATGTTTTCTGCAACTATTTACACATGTCAACCAGATGTTCCAAATATTAAGACAAGCATATCTATCAATTTGAATTAAACCTTTACCAAGACTAACAATCATGTCGTAATCCATAGTAAACTAATAGTCATTAGGCATAATGCTACAACTGTCACCTACTACACACAAGTACATATCAACTATCTCAACACATATGTGTTAGTACGCCCATCTTTAAACAAGATATTTTGAACACATACTCATATTATGCAATTCATCAAAGGCAATGGCTCAGGCTTTGGAAAGGCATAAGGCATTATTTGGCATTTATTTGTGAAAATATAGGAAATTAGGAGAAAAGGAAGGTGAAATACCACAGGTTGCATGTGAGGAGTAAATTGAAGAAAAATAATGGAAAATGAAGAAAATAGAGGTCTCATTGATAAAAAGGCTTTTGAGTATCAGTGGGAAAGCTTGGTCAGTTCAATTCTAGATTTGTCTCTCTATTCTCTCTCTCTCTCATTCTTGGACACTTAGAGTTTACTTGGAGTACTCTTAGAGAGTGTGGCATACTTGGAGTTTTGGAGCAAGAAGGAAAAGAAAGAGAAGGAAAGTGCAAGAGGACATCATGATTAGTAGCTACAATGGGTTTTTATTATAGGTACTAAATTACATGTATGTTTTCCTCACTAGTTCCAGCATGCATGGCACATGCATGTGGTTTCTTGGTTATGATCTGTCACTGGCATGGAGGATTGCATGGATTGACAGTGGATTTGCCTAACCTTGACATTTCCTAGATAGTCATGGTGTTATGGGTTTATTTTTTTGTTATTCCGGTTGGTTCTTATGTTTCCTTTAGCTTGGAATGAGTTACTAATCCTAGAAGCCTTGGTTGGACAAACGCATTGGAAGCCCTTGGTGGGTTGAGTTACTAGTCTTGGAAGCCCTGGTTGGACAAATGCTCTGGAAGCCTAGGAAAGTTGTGGGTTGACTTACTAGTCCTGAAGCCTGGGTTGGAAAAATGCTCTAGAGCTCAACAACAACTGTGGGTTGAGTTACTAGTCATGGAAGGTGAGTTGGAAATGCTCTAGAGCCCTTGAAGGCTTCGATAGAGACCAATATGATGATAGTTTTGTGATGTCTGACCATGAGGTGGAATCACTGTTTGATGGGTTGAGGTGGTTTAGCTTCTGGAAGCCTTGGTTGGTTTTGATTGATGTGTTTTATGATATCCCACATTCATGCTTAGAATATGGCACGGGGGTGACTAGTTGAAAGTAAGATTTGGTTCAGCCATGTTTACGGTCGAGTGGTCTATAGAAGTTCCAAACCTGGTTTGATTTTCGTATGTCTAATAAAAACTAAGTTCTCTTACTTTTTGAATTATTTATATGTGGATTTAATGGCTACTATGTCACTGTTATTTTCATGGTTTTATGTTGGTTATAAGCATGGTTAATTGACTGGTTCATGTCATGTATTTAATTGTAATTATTAAAATGATGGATGTGAGACCTAATTGATGTCATAATAGTTCAAGGGAGAAGGTGGTGATCCTTTTTGTCATGTCTCATAGGAGTTTTCAGTCATTCATGCTTTGTCTTATATCCTAGGCCTGTAGATTGCATTGATGCCAATTGTTTGACAGAATGTCAATCCCGATTGGAGATGGATAGGCCTAGTCCTAGAGTTGGTTTTTGGTTTATTAGTCTTGTCATGGATTTTGTAAGTTACAACAAGTTCTGGGCAGTGGTCAAAATTCTGGGCTTGAAAAGTGCCTTAAATCCTACGGAATCTAGCATAGGTCTGTTGGAAATAGTCCCTAGACGCATGCATACAGGCTTGTGGGAGCATCCAAAGCTCTCTGGATGCTATCATGCCCATAACATGGGAGCCTCCAGAGGTTTAATAGCTTAAAAACTTATTGGCACCTAGGGGCATTATACTTGCGTGGTTGGGATGGCTCCTAGGAGTGTTGTTGCTGATGTGGAAGGTATGTTTGATGTGTTTCCATCAGTTCCACTTCCTTAAGGTCACCTAGGAAGTTGAATCATATTATAGTATCCTATCATCACAAGTTTACCCCAGTTGGCGAGTTACTTGGGTAGATGTGGGAGGATGGTGTTACAAATTCACTTAAATTGAGTTATGGTTAGTTAAACTAGTTCTAACTGTTGGAAGAACTAGTGGAAGGTTAAGTTGTGGAAGTGTAACTTCAACCACACTCAGTCATCAACCAGATAACTAATAAATCAACCTAAATTAGCTCATGCATGTAGAGAATTCGAGTTACCCAGTTAAGATGGAAATTCCAAGACAGTGTACTATTAGTTGTAGACTATTCCAATGTGTACAGGTGGCACATGTAGTCAAAGGAAGGACCTAGAGGAATTATGAAATCCAATTGAGGGAATTTCCTAATTAAATGGGGCCTAATTCCTTAAGGAATAGCACAAGGAAATAGGATATTGGTAAGGTTTGAAATTAGCTAAGTGTTGGGCCAAGTTCAGTTAGTCAGGCAGAGAGATAGTCTATATAGTTGCAGGGTGTTCTCAGGCTTGAGCAAGCGTTGTATTTCTTCTCTCTTCTCTTATTAATGCAATACATATAGTAAGGGGTTTTGAGCGGTTGCTTTCCCCTAGATATATCTTTGTGTTCGTGTGATGCTTCTTTTTGCATGTCTATGATTTGTGTTCTAGATTGTCAATTAATGTCCACAGAGCATTAGAGTAGCTTCAAGTATGTTGATTTATTAAATTTCATGAGCAATTTCGGATCTACACTCTAATTGCTACAATGTTAGTGGAGTTGTGGACTATGCAAGTTTTTGTAGCTTGTGCCTAATCAAGTCAATTTCATAAAGAAAAAAAGAATACACATTTGATACAACAATGGATGTTTACCTTATTACTACATTTGTATGGCTCTTGATGGCTTTTAACTCAAAATAGAAGTATGGTGATATGGAGATAAGAGATAAACTTAGTGAAATATAAGAGATAAACTTTTAAAAAGAGGAAATTTTGGAGACTCGACATGGAGTCATGTAACCTGATGTATTATATAGCATGATGAAATATCACATTGGCATGGCCTAAAAGATAGTTTAGGACCATGTGGCATGCTTACTTGGCCTACTAATATGGTGTGTTGGAGTGGCCTGTTAACATGGCAAGGAGATAATGTGGTACCTACATGGCGGGGTGACATGGATCCTATCCGAAGGGATCTAGAATCTAAAAATTTAACTTTTAAAAAATTTGTCATTTAAAACATTTCCCAAATATAGACATCCCTTGAAAAAATCTAGATTAGGTTCTATCAAATACCCTTACTATTAAATATTTTCTGTCACTTATCGATAATCAGATTTGGAATCCATCAATCTAGATTTTTGAAGAAACTCACCATAAGGTTTTTCCCTAATGCATACTTTTTAGCTTTGTGTACCATTTTATGGAAATTAGATCAGATTCTATTAAAATCAGAGATATGACTTTTTGGAGAAGATGCCTTTTTTGTAATTTCCTCGAATCCAAATGTTGTTAATCAGATGATGTCTCCACCCTATGGAGGTGATGTAATATGGTGGTGATACATAGATGATGGATTTCCATGTGTTAGCCATGTAACATGTGACATAATAAAGGGTGCTAATGAAATTTGGATGGACATCCATGTATCATCTACTGACTTTACATTATATAGTAAAACTTATGTAGGCCATAACCTTTTGACGCAAACTGATCCAGTGGATGAAAAAAAAATCACCATTGAAAGTGTGCGACAAAGCTCAAAAATTGAATGCCTCAATATATCTTTGCAATTTGAACCCAACGCAATTTTCTTCATTCAAATCTGACATTGGATGCTCTTGGAATCACGTTCTAATTGAATTGTGAAATAGGTAAAATTTTGACAAATGGACAGGTGACTAGGTATTTTGAGGTTGTGGCATGTTGCCACATGGGCTCATCTAATTGGTCGAAAAGTTAAAAAAAATGTTTTCAGAAATTCTCCAATTTACTCCAAGGTCGAATTTTTAATTATTTTGTTGATGATTGAGTTATTAAGTGGCCAGTGGTGGAGCGCCACGTGGCCTCCAAGTGGCACATTAAAATTTTGGCAGAGGTTGAATGGAGACCACAAGGGTCGAACCCGCAACCTCATGCACCAAGCGTCAAGTCTTAACCATCTGCATTGCGTGGTGCTTGTAAAACTATGCATCGAATTTAAATTTAAAGCTTAACAAAGCGTGCCATTGAGGGAGGGGTTGGGAAAAACCCTAGCCCCTGATCACCCAAGCACCATGTGACCATAGGTAGGGGTTGAAGGGACTAGGCCTTAATCCATCCCACGGCCATGGCCCAAGCCCAACAGGCGTCGCAGAAAATTGGGGGGCTAACCTGAAGTCATATGACCCATGATGTGACCACCAACGGGTAAAGAAAGGGGGGAAACCCACAGCCACAACATGCCATGAGACCAAGGGTGCACAGAGATAGGAGATAGACAAAGCACCCAATTTTCGGTGCTTTTCATGGTCATATGGTTGTCATGCGAGCAAGAATATCGAGACTAGGGGCTTAATGGCACCTTCAATGGTCTTACAAATTCACCTACTGAGTGGGAATTGTGCAAGGTTTAGTGTGTCAGTTTGCATTTGGGGTGGTCAAGCTAGGTTGAGGCTGAATTAGAGGACGGTTAGCTGCATAATTTGGGAAAATAAAGAAACAAGCATAAATTTCTCAGTATTTGGCCAAATGAGGTGCAAAAAGAACCAAAATGAGGTTTCTTTTACAGTTCCAGAGCCATTGCAGACATTTTTTTAGCATTATAAGCACTGTAACGTGATGTAAACACTTATTTTTTAGAATAATGGAAGAGGCCCAACATTAGAAGCTGGACTAGGAGATGTAGCCCAGGAGGGGTGAACTCCTTTATCATTTTTTGTTTGTGTACACTATTATGGTGTTGATGAATTCTTTATTTTCTACAAAACTGAGATAAAAATCATCTTAATGTGTTTAGTAAATTGATCATCTTGCAAAAATGTTTAAAAAATATTCAAGTTTACATTCAGATCATTTTTTTATTAGAGCATGAGCTTTTGAGAAGATTTAATTTGTTTACAAGTGTTTTTATGATGCTTACAAGGTTGAAGCTCAAGATAGGAGAAGGAGAATTGGTGGAGCCAAGACCTCAAATTGTTTCAAGGAGAAAAAACATTCCTCAAGCTTCAATAGTCATTGCACATGAAGAAGGTCCTGAAGAGATGTTTGAAGATGAGAAGACTTTCAGAAAAGCATTCTTTGAAATGTTTGAGATGGTTAAGGTTTTGTATGAGGAGAGGAATTTTAGATTATATGGAGAGAGCTCAAAATATCATGGGTAAAAAGGAGACAAGCCTCCTAAATGGAATGGAGGGAATGGTGACAAACCACCACCTTCACCTCCATCATCATCCTCATCTTCATCTTCAGCCTCATCTTCTTCTACTGCTACTACCCTTTTAAAAACACCTCCAAATTCCCCAAGGGGTCATGGTAATACTCCTTTGCTTAAGCTTGATATTAAGTTTGAATTTCCTATGTACAATGGAGTGGTAAATGTAGAAAGATTAGATAATTGGATTCATCAGATTGAAGTGTATAGCAGGATACAAAGAATCAATGATGGTGAAAAGAAGACTCATCTTGCTTCTCTTAGATTGGAAGGTGCAACACTAATTTAGTGGGAAGGAAAAACTCAAGAGGACATGGAGAAACATGGTAAACTTGTATCCTCTTGGAATGATTTTGTTGTTGCAATAAGAAGGCAATTTTATCCATTAGCATACATGCATAAAGTAGTTATGGATTGGCAGAACTTTAGGCAAGCTAAAGAGAAAAATGTGCAATCTTATACTCAAGAATTTAGGAAAAGAGCTTTGATTTTGGGTATAGATTTGTCCTCATAAGATAATTTGCTCAAATATATTGGAGGATTGCATAGTTATTTGAGACATACCATTCTCATGTTTAACCCTACAAAACTAGATGAAGTTTGTGTTCAAGCAACTCATTGAGAGGCAAGATGGAAAAATGTTCATGAAGAAACTAGTGAGAGTTCCTTTGAGTCTGGAGAAAAAGGAAAAGGGAAGAAGAATGTTACCATAAAGATGGAGAAATAAAATATCACATGTAAACATTGTTCCAAAGATGGCCATGATGAAGATCATTGCTGGAAACTTCATCCATAAATAAGACCCAAAAAGTTTAAGAACAAGGAGAATGAGAAGACAACTGCAACTACAAAACATGATTTAGATTCAAATTCTAGAGATGAAACAAAAATCACAACCATGGGTTTAAAAGGTAAGGACATTGCAAGTACTAGTTCTTCGAATTGTCTCAATGAAACTCAAGATGAAAGAACAAGAATAGAGCTTTTCCACATTAGAGCTACTTCAAAACATACCAATATAGATACATTGTTTGATAGTGGTTCACAAGAAAATATTATCTCATAAGACATTGTCAAGAAGTTGAATTTAGAAATCATTCCTCATCATAAATGTTATCCTTTAGGTTGGATATGTGACAATGCAAAATTACATGTGACAAAAAGATGTAAACTGAAATTTGCAATCACTGCAAACTTTTTAGACGAGGTAGAGTTTGATGTAATTCCATTTGATATATGTGGTATTTTTTTGGGAAGCCCATATCTATTGTTAGGTCATTGATTTGTCATCATTTTCACTTGTCTTTGTCATTCATTAAGCCATTACTTCTAACCATCCATTGCACCATTTTACTCGCCAACATTTTTACCATAATTCTTCATGATGTGTCACTATATGTCTAAGTGGTTAATTAACATAATTTTCCTTTAATTTTAGTATATTAAGAAGAATTTTGCATGGTTGTAACTAATGACAATTTAGCAAGTTCAAGTTTATGTAGTTTTGTCAATTTTTTGTAGCTACCTCCATGGTTGAGGTAGTAGTACCGCTCTAGAAGGACATATGGCACATGGAAATTGTTTCTACAGGTTCTAATATGGATTTCTATTGGTCAAATACCACCTAGTTCACACGTGTGGACCTCTAACATCAAATCAAGGGAAAAACGTAACAATTTTGACCAAGCAAATTCAAACATGTTTTTTGAGCTAATGAAAGCGAATTTTGGAAAATGAAAACATGGGTTTTATTCAAGAAGGGCCCAATTATGTTATTTAAGAGATATTTTCTCAAATTCGTTACCATTTGAGAGATTTTAGAAGATCTTTGGACCCTTATTTTGTAGACTACGTGGAGATATATATATATATATATATATATATATATATATATATATATATATATATAATATATATATATATATATATTATATATAGATTATATATATATATTATATATATATATATATATTATATATATATATATATATATATATATATATATTAATTGTCATTTAATGCACAATCAATAAATAAGCCAGAACGAGTTGTTATTCAACAAATTCGTGGCAAGAAGATCATTATGAACATATTTGGGCTCATCTTTATCCTGAAATCCTTCAAAAAAAATTTGATTTTATTCTCAAATTGATTTGTTGAGATCTCATGGCAGAATTCATGTAATGAAATTATGAATTTCTAGTTGCTTTAGAGATCCATAAAACCACTATAATATATTTTATGAGGGGAGATTATTGTTTGAAAAACTCTATTGTTGCAAATACAAGACTCTGCTTTTGTTTCATTCTTTTTTTTGTGCATGGTATCGATGCATATTTAGTCTTCTATAGGAGTTGTGCTATTGCCTACATCTCACAGGAGGCCCTCCTCGAGTTGTAAGATTTTCATTAACTGTAAATAGCATTTAAATTCTCTATTTTGTTGTAGCATTTCATTGTTTTGTTTAAATGCTTAGTTTTGATTTTCGAATGAATGCTTAGGATTGTTTCATTGGGATCTCTTAATCATTTTGTTGTAGAGTGAAGTGAGGTTGATATAGATTTGCAGTATAGTTTTGTGAGTAGAATTTTCACTTAGAGTTTTTTTTAGCAATTTGAATTTAGTTTCATTCTCAAGTGTGATTTATTTCAAACGAGAGTGAATCAAGTGTGATTTTATTTTGAGCAAGAGTGATATTTATTTGCGCAAAGTGTGATCTTTATTTTAAGTGTGATAATTTTATGGTGATTTTAGTTTGCAATTAATTATTTTAAGCAAGTGTGATCATTTTGATTTTTAGAATAACATATTTATTTCATAGTTAACATGTGCATCTTGACATCTTAATTTAGTTTAGGAATTGCTTGAATAATAAGAACTTCTAGCTCATACACTTCATCAATATACTAGCCCTCGTTGAAAATTTATGTAAGTAATTTAACATCAATTAAATTACTAAACATTTTGGCGCCGTTGCCAGGGAAGTATATATAGGATTCTTTTTCTTTTCATTTAAAAATATATAATAAAAAAACTTAAGTTACCTACCACCCCCACTATATCACATGGTGCAGTAAGAGCCACGTCATTTTCCACATCATGAATTCTTATTTTTGTAGGTAGAAGAAGAGGTGAGAAAAAAGAGGTTGAATAAATGGATGGAGATGACGACATTGAGGAAGATCCTTTTGGATTTCCCATTCAAGGAACTAATCTCAATGCTCATATGAAGAACATCCTCCCAACTGTGCTTCCTAACTTCAAAGGCATGAGATCAGAGGACCCAAAAACCTTTCTTTTTGAATTTGAGATAATTTGTAGATCTTATGGCTACTCATTACACATTCAAAAATTGAATTTGTTTCCAGCAACATTGAAGGATAGAGCTCTTAGATGTTTCATGAATTTAGGAACAAATTCTGTAAGGACATGGGATGATATGAAAATAGTATTTTTGGAAAAATATGAAGATTATTGCATACACCATGACCTTAGAAATGAAGTCTTTAAGATGAACCAAAAAGGGGGTGAAATCTTAGAAGATTTAGTGGAAAGATTTACTTATAATATCAAAACATCTAAATTTCATCATTTAGGTCCAGACACATTAAAAACTCTCCTACTAAATGCTATAAGGGATGAATGGATTGATCTTCTTAACTTGGTGGGAAAAAAGAGATATCTCTTAATTGTCATTTTAAGAGATTTGTGAACTATGCAAGAACATATCGAAATGAAAGGCAAAGTATGTAAGATCCCCTCAAGAACCATTCATGGTAAGAGTAAGTAAATCAACATCAGGATTGTTAAGTCAAATTGAAGTTAACAATTTTCTAGGCATTCTTGGTAATTTAAATGAACAAATTGATATGATAAGATTGCAAAACAAGCAAAAAGTTGAGACTGTTGCTTCATTTATATTTTTCCCTAAATGTAGAAAGGAACATTCTATTCATGAATGACCACTTGATAACATTTAAATTTGTGAAATCTATGCAAGATCACATACTACTAAAGATTGTCCATCATTACCAAGGTTAAAGGCAGTTTACCAAGGAGATAATCAAACAATGAAACAATCCTATTATGTAGCTCCAAGAAGACCATGGAAGACTCAACAATCCAGTATGATGCAAGATCTTAATTCACATTATGCACAACAATCACAAAGTAATTGGCAAACACCCTTGCCTTAGCAACCATGGCCATCTCAATCCCAACCTCGAAACCAATCTTGAAAATAGGGTTGGCAAGAGCCTTATTGAGGAAATCCACCATATCCTCAATATTTTCCTCACTATCCTCAACACCAATATCAACATTACCCATACCATTCACCTCCACCACAACATCAATTTCACCAACAATCGACCTCAATTCAAACTTTATTATTACCACCCACACAAACAATCCAAAGATCCATTCCCACTCCACTACCTGCACAACCATTTCAAATCCCCAACAATAAAACACCTCAATCCACTTACAATTTTGAGGTATTGAAAAATGATTCACCAACTGCCATTGAAGAACAACAACTAGAAGAAGAAGAAGAAGATAAGGTCCAAGAATCATGGATGCTCATTAAAGAAGAGCAGTTGTTGGAACCTGAGATTGAAAAGTTTATTGCATGCCTATCACCAGATTCTATGAATGGGAATCACCTCTCTAAAGACTTGCATGGCATGATAGCAAGAAGCCAAGGAAGACAATATTATTTTGAAAATGCAACAAGATGATGGAGCTTAGTGAAAAGAAGTCGCCTTCACTAAGTGGGCCCGCAGGCTATTTTTTGCACAAAGTCTATTTTTAGACATATGGATCATGGTCTATGAGTTGCAAGATGCTATTTGTTATTGATTGGTCATGTTGGTAAAAATAGATGGACCTCTATTTTTAGACATATGGGCGGAGTCTATTTTTAGACTGCCAAGCTAAAAATAGAACAGTTGAATATTATTAGGCTCTTAATAATATTTGGACTATAACATTATCTTTTTTCCCTTGGAGCACTTCAGTTCGAGCTACGATGTGCACATGCAATTTGCTAAAAGGAAATAGCTTTTTCTTATGGGTTCTTGAGCTATTGCATGAAGGATTTAGTTAGAACTCAAGTGATTGAGTTTGGTGAGTGAAGAGGAGTGCTTGGGTTGTGTTGCAGTTTGACTTAGTTGACTCGTCTGTATTTAGTCTAACTAACAAATACACTAGTTGATGAGTGATGTGAATTAGTATTAATTTATTTTCACTAATATTAACTCATGAATCAACTAGGAATACATCAGTTTACTCAGTGCATGGACAGTTTCAGTGGAGACAAGTGTTAGAGATGAGTGAAAGGGCAAGACAGCTGTCAGTTGTGACTATAGTTGTGCATGTGATTTGCATAATCAGTGGATTGAGATTGCCAATGAGGATTGCGTAGTGTTACACAAGGGAAATACGAGTTTGGATCAGCCATTTTCATTTATTATCATGCAGGAATGCGCAGTGGAGGCAGGCAAGTAGCAAAGGAGATTTGAACCTGTGAGTGATTCAGTTCTGAGCTAGTTTGTGTGTAACAAGTGGAGATAGTACTGAGTACTTGTGAGGAGTATTGTACTATGTATTGTTACATGTTCTCAATCAATATAATATATAGATAGTTGGGGGTTTTCAGTTGCATGCTGTCCCCATGATATACTGTGTTGATATGTGTGATTGATGCTTCAATGTGCACATGTGATTGTTTCTTAATTCCGCAAAATTGATGATCAACGTAGAGGAGATTATGTATTATGCATGATTCCACAAATAGTGTATAATCAGGATAATCTCTGTGAATAAGTGTCATATTATTCAAAATTTCTACATGGTATCGGAGCTGTTTGATTTGTAGAAAAAGTTCTACAGGATATCAAAGCGAGGATTGATCATCGGATCTATTATTCAAAAAGTGTTTACATTTTATTTCTTCAGGAAGAGTCTGTAATCGGGCTAGGTAGCCTCTAGATTCATCCTTGTTTTGGAAGTTGAGATATCCAATGAATGCCCATACAGTCGATCTCTGTAGGAGAAATACTTTGCTCTCACGAATTTTAGATCAAAAGCGGTTGAGTTTTGAGCTGGTGGAATTCGAATTTGCAGCAGTGTTTTCTTGGTGTCAAAGTTGAAATATCTTTCAACGGATTGTGATTGGAGTATGCCCTTGAGGGTAGCTCAAAGTATATTGCGTGGAAGGATAGGATGCAGGCGATGTTAGATGATAATGGGTTGAAGGAGTTCATAGACGCAGATGTCCCAAAACCTACTGATGCTACTCAAGTCGGGGATTGGCAAAAGAAGAGCAAAGTGTCGAAGGATTCTATTGGAGGGCATGAGGGATCACATTGTGTCTAGCCTCCATAGAAAGGCTTCTCCATACTTGATGTGGAAAGTGTTGACAGATCTATTCCAAAGCAAAAGCGACCAGAGGAAGTTGGCGCTCAAGGATAAACTCAGAAACATAAAGTGTGAGAAAGGCGACAGTATGCCCAAGTATCTCACGAAGTTCACCCAATGCCGAGATGAGCTGGGAAGTGTGGGGGTGACTTTCGATGATGAGGACTTGGTGAGCTTGGCTCTCCTTGGTCTTCCGAAGAGTTGGCATTCCTATCAGGACTCTATTAAAGATCGGGAGAAATTGCCAAGATGGGAGAGACCTTGGTCGGATCTTGTGCAAGAGCAGATTAGGCGGAATTGTTACACTAAAATTTGTCACCATGAGTATTTGCAGTTAGTATGGCTCCATCAAACTGTCATACTATCCTCCTTGGCAAGTCTCATATATCTTCTCTCCATGTCAAACTTCAAGAAAGAGAGAAAGTCTTTAAAAATCTATTTATCTCTGGGTACGCAGTTTCTCTCAGCCTTATCTGCGTGTACGCAACCCAAGTTCACAATACCTGCGTACTTGTACGCTCTGTATGTAAAGGGGTGGGTGCGTACTCCTGTAAAGGTCAAAAGGCACAAGTTTCATCTTAAAAAAGTTACTTGTGGTCATTTCTAGAGCATTCTAGAAGCTTGTTTGACGTGTATTGAGCGCCTCCGGATGGTTCATGTATCCCTATGAAAGAGGAACTTATCCCATCAAGAGGGGAGCTACCCCATCCAAGGAGGGGCTTATCCCATTGATAGTGGACCTGATTAACTTCCTCTAGAGCACTATAAATACAGGCATTGGGCCAGAAGGAGGGAGGTTGAAAGCTGAATATTCCAAAGGGTAGATGCTGCTGGAATTAGGACTTCCTTGTAGAAGCTTGTGAGGAGAGATTCCCATCCTTTCTTGTTTCATTTGGAAGTGGGTGAGCTTATCAAAGTAAAGGAAAACTCTTGCTGGACCCTGGGAGGAACTTGCACAACACCAAGGCTCAGGTTGTAATGGTTTCTTTTGTTTCCTATTAATACAATTAAGTCCATTCTTCTCAACAATTTGTTATTAATGAGTTGTTTCATATACTCCTTGGTCTATATGTTGAATATGTTTTATTTTATGAGATATTCAGGTGCTATGTAATCGTTTGATTGTTAGTGAATGCAGGTTTCGAAGTGAAGGAGGAGCTCATCTGGATCGACGAGACTAGACTACTACAACAGCGTTGGACTACAGGTAGGATCTAAAACACTTGATTTCTCGTGTGATAAATGCATGTTTAGAGAAGGATTGCTCTTAATTGTCTTGTTTGTCACTAGAAAGTCTTAGGCTTCTAGGGAGGTTGGTTTGGTATGCAAGATTAACTCTTTCCGCATGACAGGATTAGCTGCTAGGCTTATTACCGAAGATGCAACTACTCCATCTGACCAAGAAGACCCAAAATCATGCCGAAGTCTCCCTTCCCCAACTCAGGAGGAAATATTGCTACTTGCTGACTTACAGTTTTTGTATGATTCTATTTTCCAGACAGAGATGGAAGGATCAGCTGCGAGGCTTATTACCAAGGATGTAGCTATTCCATCTGACCAAGAAAAACCAGAAGAAGTTCTCTCACATGATGATTTTATTGATCCTATTGCAGACTACATGGAACTTCTGCTTGACGCAGGTTCCCTAGCGTACATTCTCGGTGAAGACCAAATACATCAACATCAACCATTCTATGCCACAACTCTGATTATGAGGGCACATTGCCGAATAATGCTTCCAAGTTCAAAAACCATCAGTCAGCGAGATTACTCTTTTCTTTAGTTGCTTAAGTGGCTGCACTGGTTATTTGATCTCACCTGATAGAAAAGTAAGTGCTGGTTAGGGTAGGTAGGTAGGAGAAATAAGGCAGCCGGAGAAGACGATTTTGCAGAAAACAATAACAACTAAAGACTAAGGCATTCTGACCTGCTGTTCTTGGCTTCTCACAAGGAGAAGCCATCCCCAAGTGGAGCCACTATTAGCTTCCTACTGCAGCAGGTTATTCATGTTTCATGATTGACATTTTTACAGGCCAAATATGTCGTACTTTGCACGCTGCAATGCTCCATATTTTCTTAACAGTCTCCAAGCGAAGAAGGCTACTCCAAGTTCATTCAATTGCCTTCCAAATTTTTGAAAAGTTATCCCGGTATCGCCAATTTTCAGTTAAAGGGAGGTCCAAACAGCTTAATCTTGGTCTCCCTAGGTTTAAATTTCCTGTTTTAGAATATAGAGAATGTAAATATGTCCAAACAGCTTAATCTTGTAAGATTCTTAGATATGTAGAGAAGCAGAGGAGCCCAACAGCTTAATCTGGGCCCTTGGAAGAAATAAGGGTAGTATGTAGATAGGAAAGCATCAAAAGAAAAATAAAATGATGGGTTTGCAAGTCTAAGTGCACCCAAATCAAAAGAAGAAAAAATGCTAGGTAAATAGGCTGGGTAGGTAGTTCTGAGGTTGCTGAATCCTAATTGTTGATCAATTCCAAATTTTCAGGTGTCATCTCACTCAAGACACAATCAACAGGAAGTTCTATGCGAGAAGCTCAAAAGAGGTATAACTAACTCCCCTTCTCCGCTTTCCCCAATCATTAACTAACTCCCCCAAAAGAGATCAAGATCTGCTTGATACCTCTTAAGTTTCATCATTTTCATAACAGTAACTCGAGTAAAGACCTCCTTTACTCAAAACGGTTCCATAGTTTCTCTAAAGAATGGTTCTACCCCCTTGTAACAGCCTAAGGTCTCGTGAACTTAGCGCTTTCTTACCACCTCCATATTAGCCACTAAAATTATTATTTAGCTCCCTATTTTTCTCGTCCCCCTACTAATATTAAGTAAATCTTCCCCTATGTATTATCCCTCCCCTTAGTTGAAAAATAACCATAAGTACCCCTGGGAATTGCTCAGTTTACCTGAAACTTAGCAAGAACCCTCAACCTTCAAACCATCTTCCAGATACAATGGACTCCTCCCAGAGTATAAAATCCCTCTGAGGTAATCGGACCCCTTCCGAAAATCTCAAATGCCTTTCACACCCACTTACTTACTCTTTCCGCCCAAAACAAACCCCTTCCCGACTTCCTTAACACTCCGCAGACCCTTAAAAGCCAGATCACATCCCAAGATCGCAGTTTCCTCTCCATGCAAGTTATGACCCATCTGTCACCACCCGACACGATATTGCGATATCGGCGGTCGGCGGTCGCAAGCGCCAAAAGTCCATCTCAAACACCCTCCGTTCCCTGCCGATGCGATATCGCGATCGCATCGAATCTAGTTCATCGCATCGCCTTCAGTATCAGCACCTTGCCATGTCATTCTGTACCAGGGACCCACCATAGATGACGTCATTCTCCGTACAGCCGATGTCATGCCGACATCAGCAGCCAGAAAGCCGAAACTTTGCGCAGGAAGAGAAATCGCACTTCGGAGCTATAGAACAAGAAACAAAGGCAGTTTTCGATGCGCGATTAGCGCGAAGCACTAATCGCGCATCGCTACGGGAAATAGGCCATTTCGAGGAATCTTTTGATTCCTTAGCCCGTTGTTCGCCGAAAAAGCCTGAAAATCGCCCGATCGTGCCAAAGTGATCTGGTTTAAAGACAGCAGCAGATCAATGACAAGGTTTAAAGTGTGTCAGATCAAACCATTAGGTAGAAAGCGTGGCAAAGAGTATCAGTAGACGGTGGAAGCCATCAATGTAGCAGCAAAGAGTGTCAGTAAAAATCTTGAGCAGCGGTCCGAAGCAGGAGAACATTTAATACCTTCCAGCAGATTCAAAGAAAGAGGGCGAAGCCACTTGAAGCCCTCAAATCATAATTATTGCACATTTAACTTACACCACAGCAGAACTACAGTTCCCAAAGTGCAATCATTCCAGCAGTACCACATCTAGCCTCTAAGGGCCACATTGTCATCTTTTCTAGTTCAGCTGCCCCTAAGCGCAGCCAAAAAGATTTACTTGCATTTAATTCCAGAAACACTTACATTTTCGAAGAGTTTTCTAGCGGACCTGTTTAGGTCAGTTGAAATGAATGTCTTTCCGATATTTTGCTTATAAATACCACCCTGAACAATGTTGTGAGGGGTTGGTTGGTTGGTAGTAGTTGGTTAGTTTCCTTCCCACATTTTTTCCCGGCAGAGACCCGCACTGTACTGTCATTATTTTCCATAATCAAAGGATTGTTGAAAGCATGGATTCGAAAACTACTTGATGTTTTCTCTTGGGCAAGGAATGTTTACGGATTCCTGTTGCTTCTACTGATTCAATAAGTGTTTTCTCTCCTCTGTTAACTTTATTTTTTTTTCACCACCGTTTTCGCTCTAAATTGCAGGAAAAAAGATGCTTAAGATTGTTTCATACACCTAAGTTTCAATTTCTGCATTTCTCGATGTTTTCTTCAGAAATAGCTATGAGCATTTATACTTAAATGATCTTGTTTATGCTGTTTCTTTCACATATGAATGCATGTTTAGGAATTCTTAACTGCTCCTGGATCCCATTCATCCATTTCTCCTCTTTTTCAGCATGATGAAATGATTCTCATTTGCCTTTCATCCCTGATGATTCATTCTGTACTTTCAGTAGATTGGTAATTGTATCCTGTGTGGCTATCTCGCTCCATAATTCCCTTGTGACCAAGAAAACGCAATAGCAAGCCTCAATCTATGACTCCATGCCCAATGGTTCAAAACTTATCACACCCTACCTTGCCTCTTTGTTTGAGAATCCTACCTTCCATCCAATCACAAACAAAACTCCCTTGAAGCCAGAAAGCTAGCGTAAAATCATCAACAAAAGTTGAATCATAAAGAGAGAGCCCTCTCTGATTGCAGGTGGGCTAGAATCTGCAATCCAAAGATTGGTTTGTGGTTACCTCGGCCGTATCCCTATAAGGAGCCTAGGGACAACCTAAGTGATAACACACTCAACAACATGCATGATGCTGAAACCCTTACATGTGATCAGCAACGCTGCTCACCCTGTCTACTCTGTGGAAATTGCTACAATGGATCCTTAACTTGTACGGGTGTATTTTCATTCATGAGTGCATGTTACACACACTGATGTTCCTATTCTTGTTGCAACTCATTCATCTATCCATGGAGCTTCATGTTCTCCCTGTGTTGCTACTTCAACACATGAAACTCCTTCTTTGTTCCATCTTCTGCCTTCACATGATCTTCATGTTGCACCATCACTTCATAGCCGAAGTCTCCAAAATTGCTTTCATCATCAATGGACCTACTTAAGTTTGCAACCTTGTTCTGCCTCCGTGTTGTCAACAACCCTCCTCTTGCATTCGTTGCACTTAGCATGCTGTCTTTAGATGTTGTTCATGATGTTGCTCGTTGTGATGTTGTTGTTGTCATATCTTGTTGTCCTTGTCTACAAACAACTTGATGTCTTCGTGGATAGGCTAGTCTATGGACACTTGATTGACTTCATCCCCAATCATGCTCTGAATGGTGTCTTCATCTCTACTCTCCTAGAAACCATTCTACCTGTACTACTGAGAGGAAGATGAACACCTGTGATACTTGGAGACATGGAAACACTCATAGCAAGCAATCTGTCAGTCAAAAACCAAAATAAACATGACAATTGACTTGTAATATACATAGGTGAATGATCACGAAGGTTGCATGATTTCAGTTGGGAGGTCGAGAGACTAACTACCAAGACTACACAAGGCACAGTCGGGGTTGCTGGGAGACTGACTGACTGCTAGAACTGTGTAATGCACAGTCTAGTCTGGTTGTTGACTGTTGGGATTGCACAATGCACAATTCCAACTGGGAAGGATTGCTAGCCTAGGGATAAATTTGTGCAATTTCTTGGGCCAAGTAGCCACTGTCCTCCAAAAATGTGCAAAATAGTATTGGAGTCTAGTGTTGGGCAGGAATGCACAAATGTCGAGAGGAAGGTGAGCATTCATTTCCCAGATTATGCAATGCAGCCTTAATGAAGGCAGAGCCGAGGCCAAGGTTTGCCTGGCTTGCCAACAAGAAACTGAAAGCAATTAAGTCAATGAATGGATGGTGACACTAAGTGATATCAGAATTGATTAACAGTGCATGCAAAACATGAATGAAAGATTTGGAAAACAGATCAATATGCATGTGGATGAGGTAGTTCGCTGGTAGGGAAAATGTCCATGAAAAATAGTTTCATGCATGTGATAATAGTGAGATAGCAACGAAAACTAAAACAGAGCTATAACAAGCTAGTATATATGTAAACAATAGAAAGAACTTAAAAAAATCAAGCAAAAAATACTCATACAAGTGAAAACCCAAAAAGCGACAGAAATGCAACACAAGGCATGGGAAGCGGGCTTGTCCCAAAATAGCTGAGTTGAATGTGCCGATTGGTCCTAGATGTGATGTGGGATGTTAGAGATGCAAGGTTGAAGTGAGGAATGAGCTCTTCAGCATTTGATTGATGAGTTTTGATAACATCGAGGTTGTGACGCACATGCCACAAATCTAGGGGAAGCGACACTTGGTGGGAGGTTTCTGAATTTCTCCTTGCATGTAACATCCAACTGCTAAACATAGATCCCTAAGACAAGGGATGCCTTTGCATGCTTCTTTCGAAGAAGAAGCCTATGCATGCAAGTCTGCCTTGCTTGGTCCTGGAGGGAACCGATCAACTTAGCTGCACATGCAAGAGGTTGTTCGACTGCTTGAAGGAGAAAAATGCACATTTCTAACTGGGATATGGGCTAGCTTTCCAAGAGATTTACACAATTTCTCGGTTAAGCAGCTGACTACTACCTAGATTTTCACAAATCCTACCCAGAGCAGCTTATTACTAAGAAACTTTGCACAAATCCTGCTAGGAGGGTTGGCTGGTAGGATTGCGTAATCCTGGAGCCCAGCATGTTGTTAAAGAGGATTGCACAATTTTTGTAGGGAAGGCTAGTTTACCTCCAAAAATGTGCAATTTTCAAGGGAAAGCTACTCAGCCTAAAGCTGTACCAAGTCTGAGTGAGTAGCCAAGGATGGGAAAGGATCAAATTGTGATCGACAGGCTGCCTTTGTGCAAGAAAGACATTGAAGCTTATCAACTTGATGAAACGAGGCAAGCTACTATGTAAGGTTCGTAGGGAGGCTCCAAACAGGATAAGGCTAAATGTTGGAGGGTGGTTGTAGCTGCTACAACACATTCCTAAACTATTTTAGGACTATTTTCTCTAAAATCCCTTTGAGTCACTTGTTTGTCTTATGGTTTGGCTAGAGTGAAAATGGCTTAAGATATCAACAACTTCTCTTGCTAAAAACATTCTTAATTGATTTATCTATCTTGAGTTTATTTTATGCTCTTTATTTCTCCAGTTTCTATGATATTAGCCTTGTATTTCAACTATATATATTGACATTTGGCATTGCATCGAGAGATGCATTCTATAATCTACATCTCTAGTATGCCAAAAATCATAAATATATAAAGTTGATGTATTATCTATAAAATATAAACCAGTGTATATCTATATTAATGATGTATCTATCATGTGTTGAGATTCAAGGTGAAAACATTTTTTAGAGTGCAAAAACATAAGGAAAGGTGGGTACTTCAAAGGATTTTTTTTGTATTGGTGCATGGAAAATCTAGGGTTAAGATAGATTTATGAAAGGTGATTTGAATTATCATACAAATAAATATCACTTTTTGGCATATTCATCTCCATCTCTCTCAGCCATGTTTGACATTTTTCTTATTTCCTATTTTGGTTGGCTTGCTATGTCATGACCACATTTGTGCTTGTTTATTGCAATATATTTTTCATGTTTCGTGCAAACAATATCATACTAATCACCTTGGGCCTAGAGCATATGAATTTACAGGAGAATGAATTCATGGATCTCTTTTACTTATGTATTATATAAGCTATGGATGGGAGCATACACAATGGACTAAAATAAGAAAAATGGAAATATAATGAATATAGGGAATGTGTTAAATGTTGGAAAATATCACCAATAAGTATCTCCACTAAGGAGAATTACTAATCCAAATTCACACCTTCTTACATAATAAAAATAAGGGTTAAGAACATTCATCATGCATACTTTTAAAGAAAAATAATTAAATTAGTGGGTCCAATTTTGGACCATTGACCAATCCTAGCTTCATTCTCCTAGGGCCTTCCCAAAGATCTATAGGCAACAACAAAATACTCCTACAAGCTATAACATTGATCCATAGACATTTATAATCATTAATTCCCTTCATATTCTTGGGTATGTGTTATATTATTTGTACCAGTAGCATCATGTGTATGTTATATACCTGGGGGGGTAATATGGGGTACAAAGGGAGGTACCCAAGGTAATAACGTAATAATGTAATGGGCCCATGGTATTAGTAGATGGTATGAGGGAAACATGGTAATGATCCATGGTATTGCATGTATGAGGCCTATATAGAGGCTAGAGACTCCACGTGAAGGAAGTATCAAGGAATAGTGAAGGAATATTTTATGAACAAGCATATGGCTTGTGGAGTGTTCTCCTTCCTTAAGGAGTGAATCTATGGTGTTGTCCTACCTTAAGGGTTTGATCAATAAAGAATCATTTCATATTATTTCTGGGTTTATTTGCATTGTCTTATATTATCATATCAGATCTATAATATTTCTGGGTTAGATCTATAACAAGTTGTATCAGAGCTATAACAAGTGGTATCAAAGCTATATTTCCGGGTTAAATCTATAACAAGTGGTATTAGAACTATGTTATATACCTAGGGGGGTAATATGGGGTACAAAGGGAGGTATCCAAGGTAATAATGTAATAATGGGATGGGCCATAGTAATAAATAAGGTGGTTAACCCATATCATGTAAGAGACCACAAGTAGTTAGTAATAATGTAATGGGCCCATGGTATTAGTGGATGGTATGAGGGAACCATGGTAATGATCCATGGTATTGCATGTATGAGGCCTATATAGAGGCTAGAGACTCCACATGAAGGAAATACAAGGAGTGAAGGAATATTGTATGAACAAGCATATGGCTTGTGGAGTGTTCTCCTTCCTTAAGGAGTGAATGTATGGTGTTGCCCTACCTTAAGGGTTTGATCAATAAAGAATCATTTCATATTATTTCTGGGTTTATTTGCATTGTCTTGTATTTACATATCAGATCTCTTATATTTTTGTGTTAGATCTATAACAAGTGGTATCAGAGCACTTTCTTGGGCAAACAGTGGAGATTTTTTTTTTTTTTTTGCAGGATTTCAAGGGCAGCGAGTTGCAGATCAGATCTGTACATTTTGGTGCAATATCTAAAAAATATAACTGTAGATATGGATTCTATGTGAAAAAATACCCGATTTCAAAAAACAAATCGGTCGAATTGGAGTCCGGATGAAGGAGATATCACTGATTTAAAAATCAATGCGGTTGTAGAATTTTTTTTGAGGCAGCAAGATTGTGGCGCAGATCTAGACGTCCTAGTGCAAGATCTGCAAAATCTAATTGCAGATCTGGATTCTTTGTGAAAAATACCCAAATTCAAAAAAACAATCAGTTGAATCGGAGTTCGGATGAGGGAGATATCGCTAATTTAAAATCAGCTCTTTTTGCATAAATTTTGGTGACGGCGGGAGAGTTGCAGCACAGATCTGAAATTCTAGTGCCTTCAAGATTTCTATCACATGGGCAGATGCAGAATGATTGTTCCATTTCCGGAAACAGGTCATAGTAGGGATTCTAACCAATATTGACGGAATTGTGACCATTTCAAATTTTCGCCAAATTTTTTTGTGATGGCGTACCTAGATCAGAAATTGAAGGACTTGTATAAATTTGATGGCTCTCAACTAGCCAAATGGCTAGCACAAATGGAAAAATATTTCAAATTGGATTACGTCTATGATGATGACACTCAGCTTATGATGGGGAGCATGTACTTGGACAATGAGAGACGGCAATCGTGGCAAGGGCATCAATGTGGCTATGGAAGGTTCTTGACTTGGGACGCCTTCAAAAAAGCTCTTATGGACCACTTTGACTGTAAAATTCTTGTGGATAAGCTCACATAGACAGACACACAGCCTAGCAAAGATTTTATTTTTACAGGAAAGAAGGAAACCAAGGAACCTAAAGGGTTATTTTCTGCTGGTATCTCCTTATTACAGGTTCATGGATTGATTCAGAAAGAAAAGATCATTGTTTCTATAAATATTAGTTGCAAGCATAATTTCATCAATGTTAATTTGGCAAACAAATTGCATGTTCCCGCAAAACACATTGAAAACACGCAGGTGGATGATGAGGATGTCCAAGTGTATAAGGATTTGAAGATTTCTATGGATAAGTATGTGTTGCATGGTGATTTTTATACTTTAGAGATGGATAATATGGATATTGTTTTGGGATATCCTTGGATGGAATTAGTGGGTACTATCAATATTAATGTGCAGAAGAAATTCCTGAAGCTCTGGTATAAAAAGAAGAAAATTACACTACAGGATATTTCCATCAATAAATAGGTAGAGTCCATGGAGGTTGACGTAGAAGATGTTCCAGGGACTAACATATCAGATGATGAGCAGTTGATGGTTGACAATAAAACACAAATAGAGGCTGAAGCTGAAAAGGTAACAGGTGCTGACAGATCTAATGAAGGTTCAGTGGTTGAAGTCATATTGGAAAAGAAGACACCACAACAGGCACCACAGTAGGGTGAATTAAAGAAAAAGACACCGTGGGTTAAAACTTCAACATATCATCACCCACATCACCCCACAAGAAAACAACCAACAAGATCACAACCAATTAGCCACAACGACAACAACCCCCATATGATGGATAGCAAGGAGTGACGATCCACCTACTACACATCAACACAGAAGAGCTGTCACGGTCAACTTCCATCTCAAGCGAGCGAGGAACCAGCGAGATTGAGGGTTCACCTTTCTCTTGGATGGCTAGATGCACGTGCATGGTACCAGTGGACTACTCTTTTGAATAGATCTTATTATTTGTGCTCTTCCCATGTTTCGGGGACGAAACATGCTAAGGGGGGTGGAATGTTATATACCTAGGGCGGTAATATGGGGTACAAAGGGAGGTACCTAAGGTAATAATGTAATAATGGGATGGGCCATAGTAATAAATAAGGTGGTTAACCCATATCATGTAAGGGACCACAAGAAGTTATTAATAATGTAATGGGCCCATGGTATTAGTGGATGGTATGAGGGAACCATGGCAATGATCCATGGTATTGCATGTATGAGGCCGATATAGAGGCTAGAGACTCCACTTGAAGGAAGTATCAAGGAATAGTGAAGGAATATTGTATGAACAAGCATATGGCTTGTGGAGTGTTCTCCTTCCTTAAGGAGTGAATGTATGGTGTTGCCCTACCTTAAGGGTTTGATAAATAAAGAATCATTTCATATTATTTCTGGGTTTATTTGCATTGTCTTGTATTTTCATATCATATCTCTTATATTTTTGGGTTAGATCTATAGCAAGAGTCAATAAAGCCCATATTAATAATTGTAAGTGGTTAACCCGCTATTTATTACGGGACCACAGTTAGTTGCAAATGGGCCTAGTATTAGATAGATGGTATTAATAAAACCCATGGTATTGATCAATGGTATTACATGTATGAGTCATATAAAAATGATAGAGACTCCCTGCAAGGAGCATCATGTCTTATTTTTGAATCGAGCTCTGCTCTATTGGAGGTTGCCCCCTCGAAGAGGCCAGTGAACAATGCTTTCTGAATAATATAATATTTGTTGTTGACTCTCACTATTCTATGTTATGGGTATTTTTCTTCGCATATTCTGTATTTGGGTATATTTTGTAGGTTAAAAGCATAACAAGTGGTATCAGAGCTCTTTCCAGGGCCGGTGGGATCTCCATTTCTTAGCAAAAAAAAAAAATTGGCTAGAGACATGTTCCGGCGTCTTTAAACCATGGGATCTATCGTTGAGCGCATAAACCTGCAGATTTGGGGAGGCATGCACGCAGGAAATACAAGAGGTGGTCACTCTTGTTGGACTCCCTTGTAACCCCTATGGGTACCCCTTCGAGTAGTAGCACATTAGACATAACCGCGTACGGACTGTCTTCTGTGTACCTTCTGGGTATATCGGAAGCCCCCTAGCTCCTCTGCAACCTATCCATAGATAAATCGTCGGCAGCATTACTGCTACAGTACACCGATAACAGCACTCGGAGAGATTACTTGCCCATACGATAGGGTAGTCGAGTTATACGGCTAAGGGTACGGTTGATCCTCCTTAGCTAGAGCCCTGAAACATTGGACCGAGTACTACTATTAGACCCTTATGTATATTGTGATCTGTAGCACCTAACATTCCTCAAGACCATAGCTCCCTTTTATCTTGGGATCACGCATCATCTCGGCCAGATCTGCTTTGATACCACTTGTTATAGCTCTGATACCACTTGTTATAGATCTAACCCGGAAATATTATAGATCTGATATTAAAATATAAGATAATGCAAATAAACCCAGAAATAATATGAAATGATTCTTTATTGATCAAATTAAGGTAGGGCAACACCATACATTCACTCCTTACGGAAGGAGAACACTCCACAAGCCATATGCTTGTTCATACAATATTCCTTCACTATTCCTTGATACTTCCTTCATGTGGAGTCTCTAGCCTCTATATAGGCCTCATACATGCAATACCATGGATCATTACCATGGTTCCCTCATACCATCCACTAATACCATGGCCCCATTACATTATTACTAACTACTTGTGGTCCCTTACATGATATGGTTTAACCACCTTATTTATTACTATGGCCCATCCCATTATTACATTATTACCTTGGGTACCTCCCTTTGTACCCCATATTACCCCCCTAGATATATAACAGTGTAGGTCATAAATGTTAGGGGCAATGAGATCATACACAATTGAGATGCAACAAAAAGATTATCTGTTAAGATGCTAAAAAATCAGTTGGAAATGGTAAAATCTGATTGTAAGTATAAGTAATCACTCTCAGAAAATTTAATATCCCTTTCCACATAAAAAGAGAAATTTATCCACATAAAGGAACAAGTTCATGTAGAAAAACTTCAAATGTCCACCATGTTGGCTTAGGATAACTTTAATGATGTCAGTTGAGCTTAGTTTACTACTTTTCTTCCAAAAATAAATAAATATGGGTTGCTATCATATAATTAGTCATTTTTTACATGATGAATGTTTTCTTTTCGGACCTATTGTTTTCTTATCTAAAAATGCACTAAGGAAAACTCAACTAATGCAAATGTAGGAAAATAGAAATCTAGAAAATGAAAGTTGAGAACTTAGCTGATGTAGGAACTAA
>APFE031369481.1:138061-173257 GCA_000404065.3 Pinus taeda | reverse complement strand
GTTTTGTATTCATTATATTGTAGACCAATTATAAACAGATGGCTATGTCCATACTGTGTCTACACGAGTCTATGATTATGATGTACTATGAAATCATTCCTGTATCAGAGTAGTAGTTAGTCTATTGGTTAAAGTTTTTGATCTGAGTATGGGAATGCCTACCTCAGCGATGATACAATCTTATACATGTATTTTGTGTTGAAAATTGCAGGTTCTGACTGGGCTCTCCACGAGATAATCCTTGAAATGATAAAGTACTTCACCCTTCCTAGATGATATAAAACCCTTATCTATTACAGGCTTCACACTTTAGGGAGCAATCTGTTACACTGAAATTTGTCACCATGGCTATCTGCAGTTAGTATGGCTCCATCAACAGTCATACTATCCTCCTTGGCAAGCCTTATATCTTTGCTCTCCATGTCAAACTTCAAGAAAGAGAGAAAGTCTTTAAAAATCATGTTTATCTCTGGGTACGTAGGTTCTCTCTACCTTACCTGCGTGTACGCACTCCAAGTTCATTATACCTGCATACTTATACGCTCTGTATGTCAAGGGTGCGGTGCGTACCCCTGTAAAGGTCAAAAGGCACGAGTTTCATCTTAAAAAAGTTACTTGTGTCATTTCTAGAGCATTCTAGAAGATTGTTTGACGTGTATTGAGCGCCTCCCGATGGTTCATGCATCCCTATGAAAGAGGAACTTATCCCATCAAGAGAGGAACTACCCCATCCAAAAGAGGGGAGTATCCCATTGATGTTGGACCTGATTAACTTCCTCGACAACGCTATAAATACAGGCATTGGGCCAGAGGAGGGGAGGTTGAAAGCTGAACATTCCAAAGGGTAGATGCTGCTGGAATTAGGACTTCCTTGTAGAAGCTTGTGAGGAGAGATTACCATCCTTTCTTGTTTCATTTGGAAGTGGGTGGGCTTATCAAAGTAAAGGAAAACTCTTGCTGGACCCTGGGAGGAACTTGCACAACACCAAGGCTCAGGTTGTAATGGTTTCTTTTGTTTCCTATTAATACAAATAAGTCCATTCTTCTCAACAATTTGTTATTTATGAGTTGTTTCATATACTCCTTGGTTTGTATGTTAAATATGTTTTATTTTATGAGATATTCAGGTGCTATTTAATCGTTTGATTGTTAGTGAATGCAGGTTTCAGAGAGAAGGAGGAGCTCATCTAGATCGACGAGGCTGGACTACTACAACAGCGTTGGACTACAGTTAGGATCTAAACACTTTATTTCTTGTATGGTAAATGCATATTTAGAGAAGGATTGTTCTTAATTGTATTGTTTGTCACTAGACAGCCTTAAGCTTCTAGGGAGGTTGGTTTTGTCCGCAAAATTAACTCTTTCCGCATGACAAGAATACCAGGGACAAATCTTCATCAAAGGTATCTGATGAAGAAAATTGCGCTTTGGCTGCCAAAGCAAAGAAGGGGAAGAACAAGAAAGCTTCTCATTCCGGTGCGAAAGGCAAGAAGCAGGACATGTCCAAGGTGAAGGCTTCCACTGTCACACAGACACTATGCCACAAATGTCCGTGAAGAAGAAAAATAAGCACGTTGCTAGATCTACAGCGAGAGGCCTTAGCCTCACAGTTTGAACTGGATTTCTCACTGATCGCATGGCTATAGTATAAAGGGTGATGGGATCATATGTTCTTGGACAGTGGGGCAGCTTTTCACATGACAGGAGATCGAGATTTGTTTTCTGATCTGGATGAGAAAGATCTTGGAGTGCACATCGAGATGGGCGATGATGGTAGATACAGTGCGACCAATATTGGTACCATTGCCTTTGAGAGGGATTCTGGTAAACCCTTCGTACTGAAGGAAGTGATGCATGTTCCAGGATTGAAGAAGAATCTTATCTTTGTGGTGATGTTAAAAGACAAGGGATACGATGTTGTTTTCAGCGAGGGAAAGGCTTTCCTATGTAGTAATACAACTGGAGAAACCCAAAAGATAGGGGTTCGAGTCAAGAACCTTTATCAGTTGCATGTAGATGGCTACGTAGCAATAGCATGCAAGGCAGAAGGAGTGGTGAGCCGAGATGATGGCGAGCTATGGCACTGGAGATTGGGCCACCTTCACCATAGAGCCTTGAAGATACTGCAACAGATTTCTACTGGGCTTCCTAAAGGCACTCTTACGCAGTCAGATCAGTGCAAGGGGTGTACTTTGGGAAAAATTGTGAAAGCCACCTTTCACAAGAAGGATAGTCGCGCCACGACGATCCTTGAGAGAATTCACACAGACATGTGTGGACCTTTCTCAGTAGCTTCAACAACAAAGCACAGGTACTATGTGATCTTTGTTGATGATTTCTCTCGAAAATGCTAGATCTTCTTCATGCAAAAGAAGAGCGAGACATACTCAAAGTTATGTGAGTTCAAAGCACTAGTCGAGAAGGAATCAGGGAAGAAGGTGAAGGCTCTTAGGAGTGACAATGGTGGTAAATTCATCTCTGGCGAGTTCAAGGACTTCTGTAGTGCAGAAGGGATTCGAAGAGAGCTCATAGCTCCCCATAACCCATAGCAAAACGGGGTTGCTGAGTGGAAGAACAGAACAATCGTGGGTGCTGCATGGGCAATGTTGCATAATCAAAGCCTACCCCTTCACTTATGGGCAAAGGCATGCAATAATGTAGTATATGTGTAGAACAGTTTTCCTCACAAGATACTTGGCATGAGTACACCCGAGGAGGCGTATTCTGGTAAGAGGCTTGATATTCCCATTTGAGGATTTTTGGTTCTCTTGTTTACATGCATGTGACGAAGGATGCCAAGAAGAAGTTGGAGCCAACCGCAGAGGTTGGGATATTTGTGGGGTACACTGATACACCCCACAACTATCGTGTCTATTTGCCAGACAGTCGCAAGACTGTTGTGTGCTGGGATATCAAATTTCAGGAGGAGAAAGCCATGAAGTGTTCACTTGAGAGGGAGCCACACTTGCATGCAGATGAGGAGCTATTAGTTCCTAAGGATGAGCTTCAGGATGTGGATCAGCCACAAGATGAAGTTCATGGAGTGGAAGAGACCACTCATGCAGTGCCAACCATTAGAGGGCGAAAGCGCACTACAGAAGCTGAGCGACTGGCTCAAGATGTAGAGAAGGTTGTAGGACCACCTACAGCACAACGCAAACAGAGACAGTCACCTGATCGGTACACTAGATACATGGCTCTTGTGAGAAAATGTGTCATGAGTGAGCCATCTTCTTTTGAGAAAGCTGTGGAGGATCTCGCATGGGTAGATGCCATGGTGGAAGAGTATGATTCGATTATCATAAACAATGCATGGGAGATTGTCCCAAGACTGGAGGTGAAGTCAGTGGTGGATTCGAGATGGATCTACAAAGTGAAGCAGGCTACTGACAAGAGTGTGGAGAAGTACAAGGCAAGATTTGTTGCCCGAGACTTCTCACAGATAGAGGGGATCGATTATGAGGAGACCTTTGTACCTGTTGCAAGGTATTCTTCTATATGGACGATTCTTTCTCTCTCAGCACAGATGGGGTGGCACATTCATCAGATGGATGTGAAGACTGCGTTCCTCAATGGATTCATTGAGGTGGAGGTGTACATAGAGCAACCTGAAGGTTTCAAGATCTTCAGCAGCGAGTCGCATGTGTACAGGCTCAACAGAGCGTTGTATGGGTTGAAACAAGCACCTCGTGCTTGGTACACACAGATAAGCAGTTATTTCACCGGACTTGGATTCTCCAAGAGTGAGGAAGATCCTAACCTATACCAGATTGTGGTGGAGGGTAAGTTGCTTATCATTGTACTTTATGTAGATGATTTGATTCTAACGGTAGATGAGTTGTTGATACTTTCATGCAAGGAGGATCTTGCTCAAGAGTTTGAGATGAAGGACTTGGGCCTCCTTCATTATTTCCTAGGATTGGAAATTTGGCAGCGCAGTGATGGACTATTTGTTTCTCAGCGTAAGTATGCCCGGGAGATACTCGTGAAGTTCAACATGCATGGCTACAAGCCTGTTGATACTCCTCTTCCTGGAGGTTGGAGGAAGGAGGATGCTACTTCAGCGGAGGTAGTGGATGCCACTATTTATCGATAGTTGGTGGGGTCGCTTATGTATCTGGTCAATACACGACCCGATATATGCTATGCTATTAACTAGCTTTCACAAGCTATGGTTAAGCCAACCAAGCTCTTCTTGAAGGCAGGCAAGCATGTATTGCGTTATCTTAGAGGCACATCGGGATATGGATTGTGGTATAGACAAAAGGATGAGGTGAAGCTATGTGGCTTCACGAATGCAAATTGGGCAGGGAGCCCAATGGACAGAAAGAGCACATCTGGAGGGATCTTTAGTATCGAGTCGACAACAGTTTCTTGGTAAAGATCCGTGGCACTCAGTTCAACAGAGGCCGAGTATATGGCAGCAAGTTTGGCTGCATGCGAGGCTATATGGATGAGGAAGATCCTGGTCGGGTTGTTCGGGTCACACTTGGAGCCTACTGTGATTTACTGTGATAACCAAAGTTGCATTAAACTCTTGGCTAATCTTGTATTTCATGATAGATCCAAGCACATCGACATCAGACACCATCATATCAGAGATTGTGTGCAGCGGAGAATCATGTTACTTTCATATATTTCCATGGAGGATCAGGATGTTGATATCTTGACAAAGGCACTCACCAAGAGAAAATTCGAATACCACAGAGGAAGGATAGGGGTTGTAGATAATCCATATCTTGTTGAGAGGGAGTGTTGAAAATGCAACAAGATGATGGAGCTTAGTGAAAAGAAATCGCCTTCATTAAGCGGGCCCGCAGGCTATTTTTGGTGCAAAGTCTATTTTTAGACATATGGATCATGGTATATTAGTTGCAGGATGCTATTTGTGGATGATTTGTCATGTTGGTAAAAATAGATGAACCTCTATTTTTAAACATATGGGCAGAGTCTATTTTTAGACTGCCAGGCTAAAAATAGAACAGTCGAATATTATTAGCTCTTAATAATATTTGGACTATAAACATTATCTTATTCTCTTGGAGCACTTCAGTTCGAGCTACATATGTGGCACATGCAACTGCAAAAAGGAAATACGCTTTTCTTATGGGTTACTTGAGCTATTGCATGAAGGACTTTAGTTAGAACTCAAGTGATTGAGTTTGGTGGAGTCGAATGAGGAGTTGATGGAGTTGTGTTCAGTTTGACTTAGTTGAACTAGTTGTATTTAGTCTAACTAACAAATACACCAGTGATGAGTGATGTGAATTAGTTATTAATTAATTTACTAATTATTAAATCATGAATCAACCGAGGAATACATCATTTAACTCAGTGCATGGACAGTTCAGTGGAGACAAGTGTTAGAGATGAGTGAAAGGGCAAGACAGCTGTCAGTTGTGACTATAGTTGTGCATGTGATTTCCACAATCAGTGGATTGAGATTGCCAATGAGGATTGTGTAGTGTTACACAAGGGAAATACGAGTTGGGATCATCCATTCTCCTCTATTCTCATGTAGGATTGCACAGTGGAGGCAGGCAAGCAGCGGAGGAGATTTGAACCTGTGATTGATTCAGATCTGAGCTAGTTTGTGTGTAACAGGTGGAGATACTACTGAGAACTTGCGAGGAGTATTGTACTATGTATTGTTACATGTTCTCAATCAATATAATATACAAATAGTTGGGGGTTTTCAGCTGCATGCTTTCCCCGTGATATACTATCTTGATATGTGTGATTGATGCTTCAATGTGCGCATGCGATTGTTTCTTAATTCCGCAAAATTGATGATCAACGTAGAGGAGGTTATGTATTATGCATGATTCCGCAAATAGTGTATAATCAGGATAATCTCTGTGAATAAGTGTCATATTATTCAAAATTTCTACATATTACATTGAATATTGGTTCAAGATAGTCATTGGATCCCAATACTCCATTCTTCAGTATCTTTTGACATCATCTCAATCAAGGCAGTTGTTCTCTCATATACTAGTACGTATCATAGAGTATATTTCAAACTTTCATATGAGTTTATCTATCATCTTGTTACACACATGGTTCCATTGGAAGTATTCATATACTTGAACAAGATTTATTTTTCATGTAGAGTATGACATATAAAAAATAAAAAATAAAAATAAAAAAGTATAGAGAAAAATAAGTCCTATTCTAAAAACTAGCTTGCTGGCGCAATTGGACATGAACTTTGCTTGAAAACCAGAGAACTGGCGAGAAAAGTTCACAATAAGTTCTACAATTTTATGATGGTTTCAATATTTTATTATGGTTCTTCAAATAGTTTTTGGTTCTATGTTCGAGTTGGCTGATGTGGGATTCCTTAAGGCCCACCTTCCAACAAATCTTGTCCCATCGACCTTAACACATTATATGGATCAAGATCGGAGATTATTTGGAGTGCCTTGGAACTTGCATACATCAATGGAAATCCTCCTCTTTGACAACAATGGGAATACAACGTCTCTTGATTTTCAGATCTTACAGGTGACTTGACTTCAACACATTCATTCGTCCTTGTCAAGATGCACTCAGTTACCTTGACACTCATTTACATTATCGGTGATTTGTCTCACATTGGTTAACGATTTTCATCAATAATCGTGAATCCAATGATTTCTTTCCATGCTCGACTTCGGCACATTCATTCGCATGGTAAGAATTGTACCATGAATTTTTGTTTTGATGAAGACTAATGGTTTTATGGAATCAAAAACAACTTGCAGCAATACATTTTATTGGTTTTTTGTAGCAACATGTTCATCTTGTTTTTCAATAGCAACATGATGGCACCATTACAACTCTTTATTTTTAGAATAACATATTTATTTTCATAGTTAACATGTGCATCCCGACATCTCAAATTAATTTAGGAATTACTTGAATGATAAGAACTTCTAACACATACAATGCACTGGTTGGCAATTTATGTAAGTAATTTAACATCAATTAAATTACCAAACATATATATGATAGGAGAGTTATTTTTCATCACCATGAGAACAAGTATCCTTTGTTAAAGAATGGGATTAAGTACATTGTTAGAGCTCACAACAAGAATTTGAATGCATGTCTTGTAATGCGGGACAAATGAAGAGGATTGTTAATGCTAGTCATAACTTTGGATTGTTCATGATCAAACATGAAAGTGTAGAAATTCTCAGTGTAGATTAGCTTGATTATGCAATAGACTAAAGCAAAATACTTAATCTACTTCTACAATCAAACTTACAAAAGCTTAATCGATTTGAGCAAGATCAAACATAACACATATAACAAACAAGAAGAATAAATACACATGAAACATAGAAGAATACTCTAGGGAAAGCCTCAGCTAAAAGCCCCGCTATCTATATTATCATAAAAGTGGAAATATCTCAGGATTACATAAATTTTTAGCTCTCACATATATCCAGCTCTCAGTACAATCCCTCAATGTTGCTCATAGATAGACTAGACAACTCATATGCCTTCTCCTCTACCCTCCAAGCCTCCTATTTCCTTGTGTTGTTTTCCCTGGGTGCTCCAGTTGTAACCTTGTGTGACACTGATCTCACACACTGCTCCAACACACTGTAAAACTGTGAAAATATCAAGGAATGAATTCCTTCTGCATGCAAGAGATTTTCTTATAAGAAAATTCTTGCAATTGATAGTACATTGTCCCTGCCTTTAATCTCAAGTGGGTCTTTGTCTGAACTGACATGCATGAGTTATTTATGAGAGAATATTCAGTTATTTGGATTACACTAGTTTCATGCATGCATGCATTAACTTATTGAACTCACAATTAGTTCCTCAAACTGTTTGGAACTAATTTAACTGGACTTAACTCAGTTAACTGAGCTAATTAATTACAACTCATCCTTATCTCCTTAATTAAGGGATAACTTCCTCAATCAAAGGGATAACTGTTGCATGAATTTACAAATACTTCTAGCTTGAATTTCTCCAACTAATTAACTCAAGATGAATTAATTAATTATTTTTCGAGCTGCTGGTGAAACTAAATTCGAATTTTAATTCAAGGACAAATTAAAATTGGAATATTCTTGTTGCCACATTTCAACACTCCCTCTCAATAAGAAAGGGATTATTTTCCACCTCAATTATGTCTCTATGGAACTTGAATTTACACTTTGATAATGCCTTAGTCAAAATGTCAACATCTTTCTCCTAAGTCGAAATATACGGAAACAACATGATCCTCCTCGCCACACAATCTCTGAGATGATGATATCGAATGTCGATGTGCTTGGACCTGTCATGAAATACTGGATTCTCATACAACTCTGATTATCACAATAGATCATAGTTGGATCCATCCTCTGATCAAATAGGCCAACTAGAATTTTCCGCATCCAAATGGCCTCACATGCTGCCTGACTTGCAGCCATGTATTCAGCCTCTACTGAGCTAAGTGCAACTGACCTTTGTTTCCTACTGTACCAAGAAACTGTAGCTAACCCAACGTTGAAAATTCCTCCTGATGTGCTCTTCCGATCTGATGGACTCCTTGCCCAATCTGCATCTGTGAAGCCCTATAGCTTCATTCCCTCTGTCCGTCTATACCATAATCCATATTGAGATGTGCCTCTGAGGTATCTCAAAACATTCTTAGTTTCCTTCCAAAACATCTTGGTAGGCTGAACCATAGCTTGACTCAGCTGGTTCACCGCTTAGCACAAATCTGGTTATGTGTTCACTAAGTACATCAGTGAACCCACAAGCTGCTAATACACAATAGCCTCTACTACTTCTCCTAAAGTAGCATCCTCCTTCCTCCAGTTACCTGTTAGAGGAGTCTGCATGGGCTTGCACTTCTCCATGTGGAATCTCTTGAGTATCTCATTGGCATACTTTCCCTAAGACACAAACAACTCCCCATCGTTCTACCACACTTCCATGCTAAGGAAGTAGTGCATGAGACCCATGTCTTTCATCTAGAATTCTCTTGGAAGGTCCTCCTTGCAAGACATGATCAATTGATCATCACCTGTCAATATGATATCATCAAAATAAAGAACAATGATCAATTGCTTACCTTCTACCATGATGTGGTACAGGTTCACATCTACTTCACTCTTTGTGAAGCCCAACCCAGTGAAGTAGTTGTCGATCCTGGTTTACCAAGCACAAGGTGCTTGCTTCAGCCTGTACAAAGCTCTCTTGAGTCGACACACATGTGACTCGTGATCAAACATCTCAAAACCTTTCGACTACTCTATGTACACCTCTTCCTCAATCTTGCCATTGAGGAAAGCAGTCTTCACATCCATCTGATGGATCTTCAAACCCATCTTTGTTGATAATGCCAACATTAATTTGATAGATGAGTACCTTGCTAGAGGAGCAAAAGTCTCATCATAGTTGATCCCCTCGACCTGTGAGAAACCATGGGCAACAAATCTTGCCTTATGTTTCTCAACGCTACCATCAACAACTTGCTTTACCTTGTAAAGCCAACGGGAACTCACAATTGACTTGTTCTCTGGCCTTGGAACCACATCCCAAACACTGTTCCAAACTATGAAGTCATACTCCTCCACCATAACATCAACCCAAATTGGTTGTTGCACTGCTTCCTAAAAAGGAAGATGGCTTGGTCTCAACACATTCCCCAAGAAGGGCCATGTATCCAGTGTACTTATCAGGTGACCTCCTCTGTCTATGTTGAGAAGATGGTTCTCCCACATTCTCTCTTGCGTCCGACAACAATCTGTCAGACTCTCTTGTGCGCTTCCATCCCTCTCTGGAATACTCTTCTTGAGTGGATGTATCCACTCCTGGAACCTCTGCATGTGCCTACTCCACATCAGTCTGAGGCTCCTCCTCCTTAGGAACCAAAAGTTTCTCCATAGCTTGTGCTCCCTCTCAAGCGAAACTCACATGGCCTTATGACCATCAAACTTGAGATCTCTGTGAACCACTATCCTCTGACTGGTAGGAAAGTACACTCGATAGTTGTGGGGTGTATCAGTGTACCCAACAAGTATTCCCAACTCAGTTGTTGGCTCAAGTTTCTTCCGAGCATCCTTGGTCACATGGAAATATACCGATGAGCCAAAGATCCTGAAGTGACCCACATCTGGTCTCTTCCCAGAGAAAGCTTCCTCTGGTGTCTTCATCCCAAGAATGTGATGCGGGCTTCTATTCTGAAAATAGACTGTTGTGTTGCATGCCTTAGCCCACAAATGAGGTGGTAGGCCTTGGTCATGCAGCATCACTCAAGCTGCCCCCACAATCCTTCTGTTCTTCCTCTCGGCCACCCCATTCTATTGTGGGTTATGAGGTGCCTTCAACTCCCATTTAATTCCTTCCACTACACAGAAGTCCTTAAACTCTTGAGAGACATACTCTCCACCATTGTCACTTCTCAAGGCCTTGATCTTCTTCCCTGATTCTTTCTCAACCAAAGCTTTGAACTCACAAAACTTTGAGAAGGATTGATCCTTCTTCTGCATGAAGTAGATCCAACATTTATTAGAAAAATCATCAACGAAAATCATATAATACCTTTGTTTCACGGTGGATGCTGTCGAGAATGATCCACAAACATCAGTATGAACTTGCTCCATGATTGCTTCAGCTCGACTGTCTCGATCATGAAAGGAAGACTTGGCATACTTTCCCAAGGTGCAACCTTTACATGTGTCCACTTGCTCAAGTTTACCTTTGGGAAGTCTGGTAGAAATCTGCTACATTATCTTCAAGGCCCCATGTTGCAAGTGGCCCAACCGCCTATGCCATAACTCGCCAATGTCTTGGCTTTGCATCAATTATGCTTTCAAATTCAATGCAACACAGTCATCTACCTCTAGCTTATAGAGATTCTTCACTCGAACCCTAATCCTCTTGGTTTGACCGGTGGCTATGTGTCTCAGGGATGCCTTTCCTTTACTAAAGACAACATCATAGCCTTTGTCTTCCAACATCGCGACCGATACCAAGTTCTTCTTCTGTCCAGGCACATAATTTACATCAGTCAGGGTTAGAGGAGCTCCATGCTCCCTCTAAAAAGAAACTGTGCCTTCTCCTGAAACACAATACTTTCCATCATCGCCCATCTCTATGTGCATATTGAGGTCTTTCTCCTCAAAGGTACTAAATAAAATTTTATCACCAGACATGTGGAATGAGGCTTCACTATCCAGATACCAAACACAACCCACCATCGATGAAACCATGCATGCGATGAGGGTAAAACCCAATTCAAACTAAGAGTCTAGTGCCTCACCTTCTGATCCTTTCGAGGAAACCTTCTTGGATTTCTTCAATGGACAATTAGTTGCATAATGGCCCACATCATGAAAATTAAAGCATCTCACTTTAGATTTGCCAATCTTCTTCCCTCCATGAGAAGAACTCAATTTGGAATGGCAAGCCTTCCCTTTCCCTTTCCTTGCCTTACTTGCTAAGGCTATATTTTCTTCGTCATCATGCTTAGATTAAGAACCATCTCTAGTGCTCCTCCTGACCTCCTCCTGCATCAGATCCAACCACAGTAATTCCCAATCCGACAGTTTCTCTCTTCCATTCACTGAGTCCTGGTAGCTATTCCAGCTCTTTGGAAGATCGAGGAGAGCAAGGCTCACCATATCATCACTGGTTGTCATTATTCCCACACTACCAAGCTCATCTCTGTAGATGGTGAGCTTGTTCAGATATGTAGAAATAGCGTTACCCTTTTCACACTTGATTTTACGAAGCTTATCCTTGAGCGCTAGTTTCCTCTGGTCGTTACTGTTTTGATATAGGTCCTTCAATGTTTTCCACATTGAAAATGGAGTCTCCTTCCCATGCAGACTCGAGACAATATGCCCTCTCCCTCCAGAAGAATCCTTCTCACCTTCGCCACACACTTCTACCATTCCGCCAATTCTTGTGCATTAGCTGCAGCTAGCTTGGGGATTTCTTGATCAATGAAATCCTTCAAACCATTGTCTTCTAATACTGCTTCTATGCGATCCTTCCATGATATGAAATTCAAGTTTCCATCTAGAGCATACTCGAGTCTCAAGCGATTGAACGCCATTGGTGAACTTTGAGGTGTGATAAGAATTTGATTTTGTACCTGCAACCAAGAACTTCAAACTTTGAATTCCCTTCTCAGTATATTGTTCACAACTCTGATCACCTTTGCTCTGATACCATGTAGAAATTATCAGTGTAGATTAACCTGATTATGCAATAGACTAAAGCAAAATACTTAATCTACTTCTACAATCACACTTGCAAAATCTTAATTGATTTGAGAAAGATCAAACAGAACACATATAACAAAGAAGAAGAATCAATACACATGAAACACAGTGGAAATATCTCAGGATTACACAAAGCTTTAGCTCTCACAGCTATCTAGCTCTTAGTACAATCCCTCACAGCCGCTCATAGATAGACTAGATAACTCATATGCCTTCTCCTCTACCCTCCAAGCCTCCTATTTCATTGCGTTGTTTTCCCTGGGTGCTCCAGCTATAACCTTGTGTGACACTGATCTCACACACTACTCCAACACACTGTAAAACTGTGTAAATATCAAGGAATGAATTCCTTCTGCATGCAAGAGATTTTCTTATAGGAAAATTCTTGCAACTGATAGTACACCATCCCTATATTTAATCTCAAGTGATTCTTTGTCTGAACTGACATGCATGAGTTATTTATGAGAGAATATTCAATTATCTAGAGTACACTAGTTTCATGCATGCATGCATGCATTAACTGACTGAACTCACAATTAGTTCCTCAAATTGTTTGGAACTAATTTAACTGGACTTAACTCAATTAACTGAGCTAACTAATTACAACTCAAATACAACTCATCCTTATCTCCTTAATTAAGGGATAAATTCCTCAATCAAAGGGATAACTTCCTCAATCAAAGGGATAATTGTTGCATGACTCTGCAAAGACTTCTAGCTTGAATTTCTCCAACTAATTAACTCAAGATGAATTAATTAATTATTTTTCAAGTAGTTTGTGAGACTAAATTCAAATTTTAATTCTCAAATGTAATTCAAGGACAAATTAAAATTGAAATATTCTTGTTGCCACATTTCAACAGAAAGTGTTGGGGAATCTAAAGCCTTTCAAGGATATGAATCAAGTTCGAAATCTAATTTCATTGATGCTTCTAATTCATGTGATAAGATGTTTCAGGAGTCTAACAGGTAGCCTTCTAAAAGAGGTTAACAAATTGGAGTAAATTTGCAGCAGCATGCATCACTGTTGAACATTGGTGTGAACAAGATGCCATCTTTAAAGAGTGTAAATATCAAAGAGAAAATACAAAGGAAAATTGATAAAGAGGATATTGGTTCCAAAACTTCTTATTGTGGGTTTCATAATGTGTTTCCTTTGAAAAGGGATTGTGCATGGCGATGGTGATCACATTTGGTCAAGAGCCAATCCAAGTACAACGCTAGACATGGTAAGCATCATCATGATGACAATGTTCAAGATGATAAGAATTACAGATTATTTAAGTTTCCTTTGATTGGAGACCAAGGAGGTAATTTGTTTATTCCTTAAAAGGCAGTTTATTGTCCTGCATATTATGGGAAATTGCAGTAAGATGTCATCTATGACAGCAAGACAAGGACTCCAAAATAAGGGAAAACGATGTGTTTTCGTGAAAAACTCAAAATGAAAAATTAAAGCAAAGTTCAGTGGATTGACACTGGAAGGATGAGGGAACTATATCGTCATTTATTTGTTTATTGATAAAGAGATTTTGGAGGTCCAAAAGCTTCCAAAGGGGAGGAGTGATCCGGTGGATACAAAAAAATGCTAAAAATTGAAAGTATGTGATGGAGATTGAAACTTGAACAATTGGATAAATCTTGATGATATGAACCCAACAAAATTCGTTTAACTCAAATCTGACATCGGATGCTCCCGAAATCGCATTATGATCAAATTGTCAAATAGGTAAAATTTTGGCAAATGGACATGTGATTGGGTATTTTTGGGCTAGTGGTAGGCTACCACATGGCCTCATCTAATTGGTCAAAAAGTTAAAAAAAAAAAAAAAAAAAAAAAAAAAAAAAAAAAAAAAAAAAAAAAAAAAATTCTTCAATTTTCTCCAAGGTCGAATTTTTAATTATTTTGTTGATCACTGGGTTATTAAGTGATCAATGGTGGAGGGCCACATGGTCCATCCAGAGGTGGCCATGTGGCCTCCAAGTGGCACATCAAATTTTTGACAAATGTCGAATGGAGGCCACGAGGGTTGAACCCGCAACCTCATGCAACAAATGTCAAGTCTTAACCATCAGTGCTACAGTCGTGCTTGTAAAACTATGCACCAAATTTAAATTTAAATATTAACATAGTGCACCATTGGGGGAGGGGTCAAGCTAAGCCCTAGCCCCTAGCCACCCCAGCGCTATGTGAACACAAGCAAGGGGCCAAGGGGCTAGGCCTTAGCCCAGTCCATGACCATGGCCCAAGCCCAACACACATTGGAGACTAACGACGGAGAAAATGGTGGGGGGCGGGCCAGCCCTGGGTCGTATGAACCATGATGTGACCGCCAATGCGCAAGGAAAGGGGGCTAGCCATAAGGGGCTAACCCACAGTCACAACCAGCCATGAGACTAGGGGTGCACAGAGACAGGGGCTACACAAAGCCCCCAAATTTCGGCACTTTTCACAGTCATATGGTTGTCCTACGACCAAGAATTTCGGGACTTGGGGCATAATGGTCCCCTTATCGGTCCTACAAATTCACCTGCCAAGTGGGAATTATGCCAGGTTTAGTGCAGTGGTTTGGCATTTGTGGCGCTCAAGCCAGGTTAAGGCCGAACTGGAGGATGGTTAGCTACAGAATTTGGAAAAATGAAGAAACATACGTAACTTTCTCAATTTTTTGCCAAATAAGGTGAAAAATGAACCAAAATGGGGGTTTTTTACTATTCTAGAGCCATTGCAGACATTGTTGTAGCATTATGAGCAATATAACTTGATGTAAACACATAATTTTGAGCATAATGGAAGAAAACCAACATTGGAAGCTGGACCGGGAGATGTAGCCCAGGAGGGATGAACTCCTTTATCATTTGTTGTTTTGTGTATGTTGTCATGGTGCTAATTACTTCTTTTTTTTAATGAAAAACTGAGACAAAAATCATATTTTATGTGTTTAGTAAATTGATCATCTACCCAAAACACATATAATTTACACTTGCAAAATTGTTTAAAAAATCTTCAAGTTTACATTCAGATCACGAGCTGAGGTTTGGATGGAATTTTTATCATTGAAAATATCTCGACGAGCAAACTATGATGGTGATATTGGATAAGGAGTTAAAAATGTTTCAAAGGAGAGGACTTTTGATAACCCATTTCGATGAGTAGATTAACATGTTGAAATTTCAAAAATAATGAGACATTATGAAATATTTACATAACAAGTCGTTATATGTTATCATTCTTTAAATATTTGTTTATATTTATAAAATTTTAATTTATGATAAATGAGTATGTTACAATAGAGGTGTCCCTAGTGTCTAGACAACAAATCTAAGCTGAATTTTAAGACAAGGTCTCAGACTCTATATTTTCCATGCCTTGGGATACAAACAAATCGGTGATGGAATTTTATTGTATGGATAAGATTGTGGTTTCCATCGCATTGGAGAACCAAGGTCAAAGGAACTAGAAGTACATAGTGTTATATATGGTTTCTTTTAGACCAAGTTTCATGGTTACTCATTGGGAATTAGATAAAGAAGAAGGAACAATGGAGGTCACGGGAACTTCTAACCCACATGGTACCAAATCCAACTCAACAATCATTGAGGATGTCATTCATGGCAAAAAAAATTGTATATAGTAAAAAATCTATAGAATTCTCATCTGAGCCCTTCTAAATCACTCCACCTTAATTACGACGATAGGCATACCTATTTCAACTTTTAAATGTAGGTTTCCAGAATTTATTTATTTTTTAAATCAATGGACTAGATTGGATTTCAACGAAATATGCTTCGTCTGATAAGCACATCAATGGATTTGATTTCAGCAACCCTTATCCTCTTATGTGTTACAGAATAATCAAATAGTTGAAAAATCCAAATGACTATGTGTTGGGTATCCAAAATATCATTAATTTCACCCTCTTTTCTTTCATTTTGCTTAGATTTTTCCATATTCCGCAACTCCATAACCATGCACTAAGACCATCTTCATTATCAAATATGGGTTTAGACATATGATTTTCCAATACATTTATTTTTGTATTTTGAGTGAATTTATGGTTAACTATTAGAAAAATAATGTTCATTCACTTATATATACAAGTTGGATGAGTTTTCTGACATGTGTAGCCATATTTGAAGATTCCAAGATAGTCATATTTGGCCTCTCAGACTCAAATTAGAATTTCCTCTTCAAACTCTTTAATATTTGAGGAAAATTTGAGATCATTGGTCAAACACATTTCATGGAGAAATATCATGATAGTTTTCATAAGTGCCTCCTATCAAATATAGGAGATATTTGTGAGAGGATATGAAGAGATGCTAATTGCTAGATGTCAACACATGGTTGTAACCACCTGAGATATTTGTGAATCTAGGAGAGATTTGTGGATCTAACTTTATGAATTAGTTATCTTAATTTTTGTATAAATAGGAGTGCATTCTCCTCTCAAAAGGTGTGAAAAGATTGGGAGCTATGCTCATGCTTCAATATAAAGTTTTGGATGTTAAGGGTTGGCACTATGCTTATGATTGATGTAATGAATACCGTTGTATTTCACTTTGATATGGTTGTGCCTTCATTTGGTGTTTGATCAATAGTTTTCTCAACTTTCCACCTCTCATATACTTTGGGATGACCACCTAATGAGTATGAGATGTATTCTAATATTTTATTTTCTTATTTTCTTTATGTTCATTTAAAGTCTTTTGATTAGATGCATTGTTTACATTCTTTCATCCTCGTTCCATTTATGTTTTCTTCAGGTTAAGTGTTATTGCTTTCATTTAATAGATTCATTGTTTTTCAATTTGTTTGATAGATACTCATGAATGATTCTAATTTGACAAAGCACACATTAGTAATTTCAATTGATCTCTCATTGCTTTCAGAATAGGTTGTCTTTAAATTTCATAAATTAAGAATTCAATGCTTACTTAGTATAAGATTTGTTGCTTTCTAGATTAAATTTACTTTCAAGTCTTTACTTTCATGTAGATAAGATAGATTTACTTTCATGCCACTAGAATAGATTTATTTTCATGTCAATAGAGTAAATTTACTTTCATATTAATTGTAATTTTAATTTCATAGATTCAAAGATTGCTTTCCAAGTTCCGATTTGAGACTTTTGAAAAATAAAGTGTGTGCATACTCATCTTAGATATTTTTCATGAATAGGTTTTATTTCGTTCTTGAAATTTATTTTAATAGATTAGAATTTCCTTTTGAAATTGAAAGTTGATTCCTAGCATATATTGAGAAAGTATACTTTGCAAGTTCATGAACCCCGGGTTTGACAATTTAATGACAAGTAATTTAACTAACAATTAAATTACCCAACACTATGCAAGTGAAGGGATTTGTGCATTGCTTCATTTTTGTTTCATCTCACTGCCATCTGTTTATCCCGTATCATCTTCCTTTTCATGGGTAGCAGCCATTTTCGATAAGCCCTGTAAGCAGTTGTTGCATATTCTTTTCTAACATATTTTCTCAGTCTATATACACATCTTGGTAGTTATTGCAATTTTGTAGTTCTTTGATGCATAATGATGTCTTTGAAAATTGGAAAAAACATTGCAATTCTATGGTGAAAATGTATGTGTGATAGGGACAGGAGGATTTATAGCATCATGTCTCATTGAATTACTCCTCAAATGTGGCTATAATGTTCATGGCACTGCAAGACAACTAGGTATGCCAACAACAACATATTTCTTTTATTTGAGCCCACCAAAATATTAACTAGAACAATAAATGACTATTCACTTTTCAAGTTAAATCATACCATTATTATATGTGAAAACCTAAACACCTAATTATGGTTTTCTAGTGGGAGATTGGATTTTGATGCATTCCCTAGATCTAGGAAAACCACCTTACATAAATCAAGTGGAGAAAATCTTGAGGGATGAGCAAAATATAGTGAAGTTCTTAGTAAGGTGTTATTATAGGCCACAATAATGTGAAGGCTAGGTTTAGTTAATTGAGCATAAAAAATGCCACACAATTGTAGTAAAGTGTTAAAATGTTTCGAATGTTCTATATAAGACACTTTGAAATCGTTAATGTTTATGATAATCAAAATGCACAAGTTCAATACTTATCATTTACAGACCGAATAATACTAAATATTTTTAATTGAATAATATTGAGAGCATAAATAATGAGACCTAAGCCCTAATCCCTAATTACATTAACATAATGGCCTTTCCCTTAGTCCACTTTGGTCAGTTCTACAACTTTCACATATCATTTGGGTTGAAGTAATTCCATCTAGATCTTGAATCCGACTGTTAAATTGAATTGTTATCTTGACATGTATAATCAGGGATATTTATGTCTAATGAATTATATTTTCTAGTAAAGCGATCACTATAGTATACATAATTCAAAGTAGGGGAAACAAATAAGAATAAAGATAATTATTACTAAACTCTCAAATGTCACTACTACACTGGTTAGGCTAATGGAAGTATTGTATAAAATCATAGGAATACATCCAATGATTATAAGGATGAGAAAGTAAACAAAAAAGAAAATATTTGTAGCAACAAATGCATAATTGATCATTGAGGAAGGCACTAAAGAAGATCATTTAAGTAAAACAAAACTCCACCCATCCCACTCAAGTCCCTTGTTAAGAATATGAAAATTCTTGTTTCTTCACAGGAAAGCCATTGTCGAGCTTGAAGTCTTGAACAATACCCCTGCAACAAGAAGGCACAAATATGAAAACACTATGGACAAATTGCATTTTTCCTCAACTTGCCAACCATTTTTATTTCTTCTAAATAGCATACAGAAGTAATTCTTCAAGTAGGTGCTCAATATCGTTCACATATAGGACTTAAACATTAACATAGAAATCAATTTTGCTAAACGTAATTCGATTTTGGGTACACACACAAAACAAAAATGTTATTCGTTAAAATGTTAATGCAATTTAAATCTCCTTGGTGATAAGAAATGTTTGAAAACATTTCAAGTAGGTGCTCAATATCGTTCACATATAGGACTTAAACATTAACATAGAAATCGATTTTGCTAAACATAATTCGATTTTGGGTACACACAAAACAAAAATGATATTCATTAAAATGTTAATGCAATTTAAATCTCTTTGGTGATAAGAAATGTTTGAAAACATTTCACCCATAAAACTGACGTATTCAATTAAAAGAAACAATCTATTTATATTTATAAACCATATTTAGTAATGTAGTTGTGCATGTGCCTACTAATATATATCAACCACATTTATTTGTGGTTGTGCTAATCTCGCTATATGTCAATTATACTATTTCTCTAATTATATATCTATTTTACTTTATATTTTTGTTATGAACTTTTTATTGTTATTGTACACTCTAGTTTTAAAAAACTTTATATATAATTCATTTGAAAAACATATTTACATCACTCTAATCTTTGTTCTGATAAATCTTAGAAAATTATGTTTATAACCCCTTTTTTTTACAATATGAATAGAATACTTTGAAAAAAGAGTAATAATAATAATATTAAATTATAAATCCTTAGTATATGAATAGAATACTTTGAAAAAAGTGTAATAATAATATATTAAATTATAAATCCATAGATTCTATAAATTAAACTATATACTAAATTGTGTGATAATAACATATTATATCATGTATCCATAGAATCTGCCACACTGGTTGACTGATAGATAGAGGAAAAATACATATTTTTTTTAAATAATTGAGCGTTTAACAATACTATTACTATTTAATATACTTGATTTTTACTGTCCGAATCAAGATGAAAGACAATGTATGATTTTTCGTCTTAAGATTCGTTCTGAAAGGTTAGAAAGGACTTTTCACCGGTTACCACCAAGAAACCCAACCGTTTCCCCTGCAAATCACATGTCCACCGACTTGTTACTGTTGATGACGTGTCCATCCAAACAACTATTACCGAAAGTTGGTCGACTTTTTTACGCGCCTGCTTTATCTATGGTTTATTTTTTATTTTTTAATTATTTTAATTATTTGTAAAGACATTAAAAATAAGAAATTAAATTGCAGAAGAAACTTGTTAAAAGGACATGCATAAATGAGATGCCCACTTCCGCACAATACTTATGGCATGTGTCAACTAATAATTAATAAATAATAAATAAAATATATAATATATTTTTAAATTTATTAAAAAATATAAAAGTTAATTTAAATTGATTTTTTATTTGTTATATAAATTAATTTGGATGATTTACAGGTTTGTCATAATTTTGGATTTATCAAATGTTGAGAGATCAAATTTTTGTACGGTGTAAATCTTTCTTCAAGTTTTGCATTCAAGAAAAAGATTTGTAGCTAAAGAAAATTGATCGCTCTCTATACTTGAGAATTTTAGATTTAATATTATATATATATATATTATTTGTATTATTTTAGGTAACATATATATATATTTATATATTTTATTTGTATTATTTTTACATAACATAATAGGACATTACAACATCTCTTCATATTAGTTAGAAAAGACAATAATAATTAATAAATAAAATAAAAATATTTTTTTAATTGGATAAAAAAATATAAGAGTTAATTTAAATTGAATTTTTATTTGTTATATAATTGTTTAATTTTGGATGAGATATAGAAAAAAAAATCAATAAAAAGGGGATAAAATGAGATGTTTATTTATATTCGAATTTCACTTGGTTGTTTAAATGATTGGTAATTGTTTTTAAGGTAGAAATGGATTATCTAACCTCCTTAGTGAGAGCATTGAAGAATTCCTTGAGTTAATTTTCACACATTTATATCTAGTGCGATGGTGCATTCAATTGAACGTTGTTAGCATGGCGGACGTCATCTACATGTCATAAGTGGTGCAACTTTATAGCCTAATTCTTATTATCTTCATCGTATGAGACCATGATCGCAAGTCTCTCATAAGGTCATCAAGCTTATGATGCCACACATTGTTATGAACCCATCAAATTTTGGCTATTTGGAGACCATGGTCATGTAGAAAATGTTGTTTTAACCATACACAATTAATCGTTGCAAATAGACCCTTAATTAAAATAAAAAATATGCAATGGCAAACACATACATTAACACAAAGATTTTATCCTAGAAACCCAAAAACCGAGAAAACCAACAATATTTTTCAATATATATCCCCTAACATTCATGAACTACCAATCCATTTACCTTGGATTAGAATACAATTGTAGCTCCTTTACAAAAGCTACAAAACCACTATGTGCCATAAAATCGTTTTTAGCAAAACCCATGTGTCGAAAACCACTAAAAACAAATGCAAAAAACCACCCCCCAAAAAAAGTCTTGTTTGTTATCTCCAAACCCCCACACAAGTGAGATTTCATACCCCTATGACCCCTTGTTGTGCATCAAACATTTTATAGCATGTGGGGATAATCGTGCAAAGAATATAACACATCCCCAACAAAAAAGGCCACAATGCAAAAGATAGCATCCACCAACCAAGTAACTCATCCAAAATCTATACATCGTCAAGGAATGAGATTCCACACTGTTCAAACCTAAATCTATAGCCTAGGTGGGGTTGTGTTAGTTTCGTTTGGGCCAAGAACAAGCAATATTGAATGTGATGGCCAAGACTAGTGCTAGTAGATATAAGTATTAGGTAGAATTATATAAAGGACTGGATAGTGATACACTTGAGTAACAATGTAGCCTTCAAATCCAGAGATAGATGAACCCACACACACACACACACACACATATAATAATGTTGAGGCTAAGGGCTAACACAAATAAACTTCCTTATAGGGGTGGAAATCCTCCATAGTTTGGCAAAAATTGGATGGCCAATATGGGGAAGGCTGCCCAACTAGGAAGACAAGTTGTGATGCTCTATTAGTTGAGAAATCACAGGTTTAGTTGTTAAGTAGTAAAACATTTTTTCTTATCTACGAGTCTTGATCCAATATCTCCTCCACATGAGAAGGTTTGTCGAACTAGAACAAAAAAAACACTATTAGTTATGCTCCATGCTTATGTGTAATACCACTCGGCTCCAAAACCTTGTGGATCCAATTTCAAATAATTTATTCAAAAGACACCCTCCAAAAAAATATAGAAAAAAGTATCCATCCCAGAACTCAAGATGAATAGTAGCGAAATTTAGATCAAAAATTTCAATATCAAAAGGATGGTCATTACTTCAATATTCACCTTCAAAACAAAATTTGTTGGAGCCTTAGATACCATTGAAAACTATTAGTCTACACTTAGCATTGTAAATGATTATAAAAAAAAGTAAAGTGAGGAAATAATGTACTTGATGACAAAATATCATTAAATTGAGAGGCCATTTAAACCATATACAAGGTTGAAAATACAATGTCAATTTAAAAACTTACCACCAAAAATCACAATATATAAACAATTAACTTAAAACTTTGACCTAAGAAAAACTCCTCTAATATACCATCTTCATTTTAAAATCAATATTAATGGTATTAATTTATATATCCAATTCCATTAATTATCTTAAGTTCTATTAAAAAATGAAACAAAACAATGTAAATTATGTATTCACAATCTTTAATAAATGCAATGAATAAGTATCTTATAATGTATGATAGAATCAAAATGTAAATAACAAAACTAAATTTTAGGAGAAACCATTAATGAACGTTCCTATGCTTCTCGGGTTGAGAAAGAAATGACCCAAGGATTATGGAATATATTGGATTACAGATATTTTAAAGAACTTTGCATTTTATATTCTTAATAATATAATAAGAAGGAACTTTGTTAATTATATATATTATTTTAATTATATAGTGGAACTATTTATTACCTATCAACTATCAAGTGGGCTTGTTATGTGATTATGACCTATTATGTTTGTTATCGTGTTTGGTTACTTTCTAGCTATTTCGTATTATTTTCCTCAGGTATAGTATATTCGAACTACCCTAGGTAGTGAACCTTGTGATAGGGAAAATAATTGCAATAACACAGTTAAAATTTTCGACTACCACTTTTTATTAACAACTTAGGGTTCCTATAAATATAAAAGGTACAATGTACTATATACAAAAAACTATGCATAAAAACCTACTTATGAAGGAGTTGATAAATAAACCCTAGCAATGAAAGGACTACTTCATAAAAGAAAATGAACACTACTTAAGAACACTACTTAAGGACCATTGCAAATGATATTAAGGAAAGTTATAAATTGATATTAAGGAAAGTTATAAATTGATTGAATGGAAAGTTGCAATGAAGAACTTGAAAGCATTTATGGATTAAAGAGATAATCTTACTTATCTTGTCATCAAGAAGATTCAAAGTGAAATGTTGTAAAATTAACTGAATCGAAGAAATAAATTGGCTATAAAGCATAATTACACCTACTTAAGTTACCCTACTAACAACATATCTTATTCTATAGTAATTACACGATTACAAATCTAAATCAAATAATAATCAAACAATGCTAATCCTTCTTGAAATATCCTACTACAAAGTTGAAGTAATCAAGTTAATAGAGCCCCCTTATCAATGATATTGCATCATAAAACTACTTGAAATGGCATGTTAAAATTTACTATAGGAAATAAATACTAAGTGTAGAAATTGATGCTCAACATCAAATGTAAACAAGATAAATTACACATAGTTAAAAGGAAAGAAGTGAAATAACAATGTAGATGTTCCTTGTTCATCCTTGAGTGGGCCCTAGTCTAGGCTTCTACATGGAGCCTAAATGACTACAAAAAAAATATGGAAGAAAACTTTATAGATTAGCACACTAATTCATAACAGAAATTCATCTCCAAGGATTTTGCATTCTTTAACTCTTTAAGGGTTTCTAATTCTCAACAAATGACTAAGAATTATAGGTTTAGCACCTAGCTCATATTTATGCTAAAATATTACATTAATCATCCCTTTAATCAATCCTTGATTTAAGTGCTTATGTCACCAAAACCCCTATAATCAGGGATCTAGGTTCTAAGGATCAAATCTCTTCCTAAATTTCCCTCTTTCAATCATCAATTTGAATGATATCATGGTGGATTTGGTATCTTGGGTCATTGAAGGATTGGAAATCCTTTGAAGTTTTATAAGAGCATAAAATCCCCCTTTTCTCTCATGCAATTTTGGGGTAAGCCCTCATTGAACTTCGACTTGCTTGAAGCATAACTTAGTATAGCCTTGGACATACATAAAATTATGAAATTTGTATGTAAACTAGGATGCAACACACACTCAATCATCCAACTCATTTCATAATCAATTAATTACATAGAACCCAACATAATTATATTAATCATGCCATAAGAGAGGTGTATAGAGTGTAAAGGAAATCAAAATATCTCAAAAATAGGTCTCATTATACAACAATTGGTAGGCCCATCATCACCCGACCCTAGCTTAAACATCTGTACACACTTGTGAAAACAAAATGATAATTTAATTGCTTCTACCACCTATCTTTTTGATCTCTACAAACCTAACTCATGTCATTTTCCACAAATCGTGTAATGGCACCCTTGCCATAGTAACCAACAGGGAAAATTTTAAGGATGCAACTTTATCTTAAAGTGTAGAAACCATAGCGAATATTACTACTACCTAATATGCAAATTGTAAAATATTTGGTGATATTTTTGTTAAAAAAATTCAAAATTTTAATGATTTTATATGTTTTCAATAAAATATGGTAATTTTAAAGTTAAAATACTTTTGTCCTATTGAATTTGGGTGAACCAGTTTTAGAAAAAAGTGGATATTGATGAATATTTTTTATTTTTTGCAAAAAGCATGGAAAATTTTTCCCATTTATGAAATTTAGCCCCTAACCTTTTCCTTGGTACCCAACATCTTTCTCCACTTCCTTAAACTCTTCCCTATCTTATCCTCATCTAATATTGTTGTTGGTGAAATTTATAGAAGGATAGGTGGGTTGAAATCTTAACCTAATCCAATTTAACTTAAGGTTCCTCAACGAATTTCTGCATAGCTATGCCCTAAATAAGATAGCTTGAAAGTTATTGATTGAATGAGGTACAACCCTCTTGATCTATTTGACAATTCACATCATCTTCTTTGGAATTCTTGTGCTACGCCTTCTCCTAAAATCCTAATGATATCCTCAAAATAGGCAATTTCCTCTCTTTACATTTCCTCTACGATATGATCAAGCTCCAATTTAGATGTGAGAGTGACATTATTAGCAATGAGCTCTCCATGTTTGATAGTCTCATCTCTGATCCATAAAGGGCTATTTGTTTCTTCTTCCATGTAATTTTTTAGCTCAACTTCCCTCATTTACTTATGGTGAATGCAAGAGTACAAAACTCTTAATTGAGCTCCCACCACATATAGATTGGGAGTTCATTTGTAGCGCTGTGGCAAGGAAAAATTGTTCAAGTGAAACTCATATGGTTGTACCATTTCTTCATCTTTCCTTCTTAGCATGTGTCAAAAAGATCCATATTTTTTCCCACCTTTAAAGGAATCTACTTCACTAGTATACTGATTTTCAATTTATACCACTGTCCTTTTAGGAGAAGTATATAAACTATTTCTAGAAGTTTGAAATTTATCATTTATCTATTATCTATGCCATCTTGAAGATTCATGCTTCCATTACTCCCACTATTGTAGTTTGAATAGCCAATTCTTTTCACTTTTTGGCCAACTCTTCCTTCAAGACCATAATTTCTACCTCACGCTGCCTCTTATTATCATTGTTTTGCAATTTTATTATTTGGAACTTTTTCTTTAAATTATCAAGTTGTTGTTCTAAGTAATATACTCTACCCTTTCCTCTTACGTACTCCACCCTCCACTAGGCTCTTCCATTTAAGGGCTTCAACCCTTCCTATATGCAATTCATTCAATATGAGATACATGGATGGATTTTCCTATGTGATTACTACCTTCTCTTCTCATTTTGTCTCTTATATCTATGACATAATTGTAGATAGGTGTGATAATTTTTTGGGTTGTTTGAGAACTTGTTATTTCCCTATTAAAGGTGTATTGGCTCTTTTCGTAGGATGGGGTATAATTTTTCCTTGAACTTCAATGAACTGGACTATGGAGTCTGCATCTTGAAAAATATAGTAGTCACTTTTTCGTCTTCATATAATGCATTTTATCAATTTCAAATATTGTTTTCTCTTTGAGGTCTCGACCTTCCCAATTTTATTATTTCTTCTTATGTCTCTCTATGATAGGGTACTTGACAGTATATTGTGAGGGAAAAATTTTCTCTCTATCCATGCTCACTAATTCCTCCTAAGGCACTATAACAATTTGTCTTTCCAAAGCATCACACACTACAATTCTAATGATCCCATGGTAGATCCATACCTTTTCTTTTCCTTTTTTGACTATCAAAATCATCTCCTATAATTAACCTAGTCCCCTCTATACCTTTTGTTGGAAATATTGCTTCCATTAATTTCAAGGATAGGGGGAGCCTACTTATGTCTAAGATAAGTATTGGAAAATGAATATTGTTGGAAATATTGTTTTTGAACTTTTGATTGGCTACCCTATCTTTGAATGCATTTTTTATCCAATTACTTATATCAAATGGGAGCATAGGAGATATGGCTGGAAATCTTATTCTGAAACCTTTCCAATAATGTATCACTCCATCTACTTCCATAGGAATGAGGAGAAATGGAATATTTCATCAAGATAACCAAACTAAAGTACAAGAAGGATGACATAACCAATTTTATAAGTCAGCACCATAGGTGAACATAAAAACACTATAGACAAATCTAATATAAGTTTATTTTAACACTAATTCATCAAATAATATCTAAGGTCGCAAGAGGAGTGGAGGAACAACTTTTGGGGTGACTCTTGGAGTTTAAAGGTGGAAGCAAAAACCTGATTTAGGGGTGAACAAGTCATCTAGGAATTTTCACTATAAATTTTCCTTTGGGATGTTTCAGAACTTGAGACTTGGAAAGTATAGATAGACAATATTTATGTAACTTTGGTTCCAATTCCAAACCTTGATTCTCTATAATTTCGTAGATATGGTCTAATGAATTTAGGCTTCCAGAATGATTATGGATTTTTCTTCAAACAAGTCATCTTGGAGCTTTCGTTATAAATTTATTCTAGGATGTTTAAGAATGTGAAACTTGCACGATACATATAAATATATCCATGTACCCATGTTTCAAATTTTAAACCTTGATTTACTATAATTTTGGAGATATGGTCTAAGGAAGTTAGGCTTCCTCAATGCTCCTAAAATCTTCTTCAAACAAATCAACTTGTCATTTTCACTATAACTTTTGTTTTGGGATGTTTTATAGTATGAAACTTGGAGGATATAAATAGAGTATTTTCATGTACCTATGTTTAAAATTACATATCTTGGTTCATTATAGTTTCATAGATATGCTACAAGGATGTTAGGATTCTTGGATACTCTTAAAATTTTCTTCAAATAGGCTAGCTTGGTATTTTCGTTATATCCTTCTTTTTGTGATGTTTCATAATTTGAAATTTGAGACAAAGGAGATATCTCAAGGCACCTATGATGGGAATTTAAGACCCTATTTTTCTACAATTTAGAACATTTGATTTAAGGAAGTTAGTGTTCCTGAATACTCATGAGATATGCTTCAAACAAGTTAACTTGTCATTTTTGTTATAACTTTCTTTCTGAGATGTTTCAGATTTTGAATTTGGATGAGGCAGTGAAGAGATATATAGGTACCTATAAAAATGTTAGAACCCTATTTACAAAACTTGATACATGGCATGTTGTGCAAATTCGTTCTTGGGAAGAAGCCAAAATAAATAATTTTTGGGAGAAGTATACTTTGTTAGGATATTCCGACACATAGGAATAGTTAAGTTCAACTTGGTCTAGTATAGAGTTAGGTATAGAGTTAGGTAAAGTGTGTTTCTTTAACGTTGTACATTTTGTAACTTACAATCCGACGGTCACGATATGTAGTGATCCGACGGTTCATTCTCTCCTCGGTATTACCGACACTTGATCCGTGGCTTGACACCCGATTGGTCCATGAATTCTATTTAAAGCGCATGGAGGGTCATTTGTAGGTTAACCGTGCATGAGAGAAGCTTATGTAAATTTTCATTCTTTTATTAATAAATTGCTTGTAGTAGCCACGTTGGCGCAGGCCGTGGACTGTTTCCCTCTCTGAGGGTTTTAACCACGACAAAATACTGGTGTATTGATCTGTGATCTGTTTGTGAGCGGTGTCCTTCTGGTGTTCTGTCTAAGGAACTTACCCTGTATATTCCTACATTTTCCATCATTTTTCCATCCCCCTCTCTAATCTTTGTTTTCATTTAAATAGAGAGAGATCAGAGAGCAGTTACAAAAGAGATAATTACAACATGATTTCTATTACAAAATTAGATTGTTTCCAACAAATTGATCAACAAGAAAATATATTTCTATCTATCTTTCAACAAGAGCAAGGCAAATTTGGCTTTGCAGCTGAGATTTGGAAAACGACCACACAACAAATCTGAGAAAATCATGCTCAAAGCACCCTATGTTTCTCTCAATAAAAGCTGAATTTGTGTAAACCATTCTCATATAAAGTTAATTGGGTCTGTTTTGGACAAAACCCATGTTCCGGATTTTCCAGATTCTTCTTCATTTGCCCAGAATCTCAACCGCAAAATTGTCACTTCTTATTCCAACGAATTTCTGAGTTGGAATATTTAATGATCAAATCTTCAATCTGGAAGTTGTATTGGAGGCTAAAAATGGTGAATAATGTTCCAACCAATTTATTAAAACTATCTTTGATAAAAGCATGCATAATCATAAATTTATTAGAAATAAAGGAGAATAAATAATATTCATCCAAAAGAGCATAAATCATTATTAAATGGATTTATATAATAAATTATAATAAATGATATGATAAAGAAGAGTAAAAATGGATGAAATAAATGTTTAAAAAGTGGTCGTATTCACGACCCCACATACCCCCACACCAAATATATTGCATGTCCTCATGCAACAAAAAATTGAATATATTGCATGTCCTCATGCAACCCAAAGACAAAACTCATGTGTTAAACAAGCAACAAAAAAATTTGTTCATCTCAGCTCATGAAATGGATAGAACAAATGAATTCTTTCTTAATTAATGAATATTCAATTTTTAGCAATCTTGATGAAGGCATGACAATTTTTACATTGACGTTCAAGTTATGTGCATATGAAGTTGCAGCAAAATATGATATAAGTGACAGCAACCTCCATTAACTATTTTCCCAAAAACTACAAACCAGCTTTTGTTGAAATGTTGCAAGTAAATTTGTAATATATTAATGCCTCTATGATCCAAAAATCAGATCGTTTTGATGCACGGATCATGAGATATAAAGAAAATGGCTACAGGTGAGAGTGCATGATTTCCGAAATTTTATGAACCAATTTATCTTGAAATTATCTGAGTATATGTATTTTAATAATATGTCTGTGTTTTCCAGAGATCACAAGAATTGAGTTCATAGTTTTTTAAAAATATTATGGAAATCAATTTCTGCACTGAAATTGTATGCCTTGAATGAGAAATAAAGTAGAAAACATCCACCATGCGTAGTAATTCCTCCCCCTCTCTGAAAAATTAGCATGCCCTCATGCGATGCTAGAAAACAAATTAAGGTGGTTGCTACTGACTGTTGAATTCGATGCTTGGTGTAAAACAACATGGAATAAGGGAGGTGTGGAGAATGAATAAGAATAGCAATGGATGATAAAGGATATGGATGACATAGTCATAAGAAAGAAATGAATGAAAGAAACACTTCCCCAAACGGAAAGATAATATGCCGCTGAAAAAAATGGGAAGTGGTAAAGATGTGAAATGAAGGGTGATAAATAATGCTCAAAATGGATTCTCATGAAATTCTCCTAAATTCATAATAAATCAGAAAATTATGTTATTTTACCTCAAGTTTTACCCCCAAAAAGAAAAATGTGGAGTACTGGCATTTGTTGAAGCTCATGGAGGTAGAGTTGGTGTTGAAAGTGATGCAAAAGGTGGAATCCAGGCAAGCACATCATGTGTGAAGAATTGTTCACGTTGCAAGTTACTCAAGCCTCTTCTGTTAGTTGCAATAGTGTGGTCATGCTGCGAATAGAGTTTCCAACCATATTTATTGTTCTCCTGTAAACAAATCACTATGTTGCATATAATGTTCTTGAATCCATAGTGTTAGTTTTGAATAGCAATAGATAAGATGCATGCAAAAATTTCAATCAGAAAAACTTATGTATACATGCAATACTAATATTTTGTCAAATCAACAAGTTATGGCAGAGGGCAGTAATCATATCGCATGCAATCCCATAATGCACACATTCCCCCCTCCAATTGGAAAAGGGATTCCATGACCATAAAGCGTATGAGAGGTGTTGTGCTGATGGCAAGACAAGGGAATGAACAATATAACCGTAAATGAAGCAGAGTACACATATCAATGATAGGACAGCAAGAGTTATGGTTATGATGAGAGCAGAGTGTGTAAAGATAATTATGAATGAAAGATAGGACACTTTGGAGTGATGATAAGTTATGCAAAAAAAGAAAAAGAACAACAATATGCCAAAATGATGCTTTACTGACGGTGTTCTAGCTAAAAAATGCTGTGATTGATCATAAAATAATTTCTCATACATAAAGGTTCAAAATAGAGAAAAATTAAGGAAATAACTTCTCCGATAAAAAGAAAAAAAATAAGAAAATGGTATTATAGTAATAATTGACGATAAAATATAACTTCAATACCATAAGCAGAGCATCTGCTGCCAGCGGGCGTCCATAGCCTCGGCAGGGTTGCTTTTTAACCCATATGAGCCAAGATCCTCAATTTGTAAATGGAGAGTTCTAGTGTTGTTCTACAGAAGAGATCAGTGTGTTGGCGTGGTAACCAAATAACCACACTGCCATTCACTAGAATGTAGCAAAAGTGATTAGGCCAGCTCGTGATGAGACCTCCTGTTCCAAGGATAATTTGGTTATCCAATGGATCATAACCCTAGTGTGGTGACCATAATGGGAATGTCACTTTGTTACAGCCTTATGAACATGGTAGGCTGGCTCGTAATGAGACCCCCTATCCTCCATGTGTGAACAAAAAGAGGGAGGCTCAGTGCTCCTTAAGAGCTGGGATGGTGGAAGAAGTTGAACATGTCAATAGAAAAAAATATACCCATAATCTCATTTATTACAGCCAGAGAAGATTATAACCAGGAAGGATGGAACCAACATGGTATTAAGATGATCAATCAATATCATGTCCAACAGAAAACAATGCAGTAAAGTAGTATATAAATAATTGTGTCCCTTTTGAAAATAAGCTATCATCAAGGAGTTGTCCTATTAAAAATCATAACGTGAATGATAATAACTCGCTTCAATAGAATCCATAATTCTTGTCCTCATAAAAGTAGTGTACTTCATGCCATGAAAGGGAATCAGTAAAATGTGGTTGAGATGAACTAGGAATAATCCCACAAGAGGAAGGAAGAATTGCTCTCTAAAATATTCCCAAAGTGTTGGTTTTTTTTTAAGGAACAACAAAAACACTCAATAAGGAAGTGGTGTTCTGTGTAGGGAACAAAAAAGAAAATGCATGCCAAAAAGAAAAAATACACACGAAAAGGTATTGTTCCCTATAGGGAACAACGAAAAAATGCATGTGAAAAAGTGTTGTTCCTTAACAGGAATAACAAAAAAAATGTGAAAATGTTGTTCCTCTGAAAAGGAACAGCAAAAATGTGAAAGTGCAGAAATATTGTTCTATTTCGAAAAGGAACAGTGAAACGTGAAATTGCAGAAGTTTTGTTCCATTCGAAAAGGAACAGCAAAACGTGAAAGTGCAAAAGTGTTGTTCCATTTCGAAAAGGAACAGTAAAACGTGAAAGTGCAGAAGTGTTGTTCTATTTCGAAATGGAATAGCAAAACGTGAAAGTGCAAAAGTGTTGTTCCATTCGAAAAGGAACAACAAAATGTGAAAGTGTAGAAGTGTTGTTCCGTTTCGAAAAAAAACAGTAAAACGTGAAAGTGCAGAAGTGTTGTTTCATTCAAAAAGGAACAACAAAACGTGAAAAAGGAACAACAAAATGAACTGTGGAAAAGGAACAACAAAATGAACTATGGGAAAGGAACATCTAACAAAAAAAGGTGTTGTTCTTTTGAAAAAAAGGAACAGCAAAATGAAAATGCTATCCCTTTGGAAAAAGAACAGCAGAAACAACAAAAGTGCACACAAATGCTGTCCCTTCAGAAAAGGAACAACAAAATGCACAAGCATAAAATGCAAGCACGCAAAGAATGAATTAACTGTTCATTGTATTGATGCTAAGAATGGGTTACAATTTGAATGAAGCAGCACCTAAAACACAAAATATAAGAGAGATTAGAAAAGAAACAACATTTTATTTAAAAACAGTATGTAAATAAATAAATTAAATTACAACAGCTATGATATTATGTAAAAAATGATCTCTTTGAAAAATGTTTTGGCAGCAGTGACAAGACATGAATCTTCAAATGGAAATCAATTCTTCATTTTTTCTATTATGAATCCGTTGGGTAATGAGTTGGATTAAATTCCTTTGTTTTATTAAAATTTCTTTCAGAATCACTTATCCATAAATTGACCTTCTTTTTCTCCTAGGACCTGCAAAAAATGAGTATCTACCTGCAATAAAACATTAAATCATGGAGAAAGAGAGGTGCACGAGCTCCCCTAATCCAAGAATTATGCAAAAAACTAGCAATTAGTTACTCTGTAGAACAAATCCATGGAGAAAATAACAAAGTAAAATCTATTTGTCACCTGCGGGAGAGCAGTGGTCGACCATACTAATCAGCAGTCTTTTAATCACAACTTCTTTGTTTTGCATCGAAATTGAGTGATTCCAAAGTCAGATGAGAGCTAATTCAAAGATTTATCTCTAGTAGAAACAGGTTTTAAAGATTAAATGATATGATATGTCAATTTTAATTAGAACAACCTGCATAACAAAGTCATTTTCGATTACCGGCTTAGACCAACAGTTGATATTTCAAGCATAAATTTTTCATTTGATGTTGGATTCGAATGATTCAAATTGGAAATGAAAATAGATTCATTTATTTATCTCCAATAGAAACAGGTTTTGAAGAGTGCTGAAAGGAACAGCCGGAAAGATAAAGTTTTAACAGTGCTGATTTATGATAGATAGTCAGTATTTTGATCATAACTTCCCCATACGATATCAAAAATGAGTGATTCCAATTGAATTATAAACTAGATTCATAGGGGAATCTACCATAGAAATATATTTTAAAAATTCATTCATTTAGGCCTCCAAAAACTGACTGTCCCAACTTTGTTCCTGAGCTGCCTGCTAGACACCCTGTCAATATTTCGGTTCTAACTTTTTCGTTTCAAATCCAAATTGAGTGATTCAAATTGGGTTGGAAAGTAGACATAAAGATCTACTTAGGATAGAAACAGGTTTTAAAAATATTCCCTTTTGTTCAATCAAAACATGACTGTCTCGACTGTGTTTTCAGAAATTTCATCAAGCCCGTAAGCCAAAAAAATATGATATTCAAGCATTTTTTCAAATTGGTGATAAAAGTGAATATGAGTGTTTGTATAGCTATTATTTCCATTATAATTCATCTACATACACAAATTAATTGAAACATTTATCACCGATGTTGATTTCGATAGCGTGTTGCAACAAAAAAACAACTAGATTTACATAAAAAAAAAGGTATTTATTTATTCTCTTATTTATTTTATTTTCGACACTAACATATTTTGATTTTAAAAAATGAATATAACTACATATATGAGTACTTCCAATGGAGCCATTTTCGAAATAAGGCTCCATGTATACACATACCCAAATTTGAAAAATGCATATTAATGAATATTAGGGTATGAGAAGCCAACTTCTCTTGAAAAGATGGTGTCAAAAATTGTTGAAGTATGGAGTAATGCTGCAAGCAAATCATGGAGTGAAACCAATCTTCAATATATCCTTTATTTTCTTGATTTCCCATAGCCATGATATCATGAAGTTCTTGAGCTTTTAAATTGGCTTGTTGATGCAAACTAAAAGAAACCTCATTTTCTTCCATAGCTTCTACAATTTGTGAATTTGAAACATTCTGAATCTTATTGTAAGTTTTCTCTAATGGCGCATGTGAGATAGAATGGGTGGGAAGGGTGGATAAATTTGACAGTTCAACACTGTAAGCATGTTGTACTGGTTTATTATAATAAGGGTGTGGAATTAGTTGAGCAGGAAAATGTGTAAGGAATGGAGCATTGTGATGATGTGGTTGGTTAGGTTGAGTGGATGAATTTGATATGCAAGCAGGATGTTGTGGAAGAGCTGGTGAAGAATATGGATAATGTGCTTGTGCTACAAGATGAGGGAAAGTAGTCATGCAATCATAAGGTGAACCTTGCCAAACTTGTAGACAAGATTGGTGGTGGTTATATTGAAATTGACATGGCTGCCCCAACACATTAATATTCCATAATGGATTATGAAAGTAAAAAAGTGGAGAGGAAGTGTTTTGAACCATACCTGTAGGCCATGATTTCCATGGTTTTGACTTTGTTGCAGCTTTCTCATCTCTTTGATATGCTACTTCCATCCTAGATAAGGAAGAGTGAGTATCTACGAGATGCTCCTTTCGGTCATGAGGGCAAAACACTTCATCAAATTCTTGATTTTTATGAACCTGAAAAGCATCCAATTTTGAACTTAGAGAGCTAATAAAATCAACTTTAAAATTTTCAAATAAAACATTGATTTCAGCTCTTATGTATCATATTCTTGTAGCAGATTTGGAAACGAAAGAGCAAACATCTCTAGAATTCTTACCAGCCTTGGAGATTCCTCTTGAATACCTTATGCACAATTCACAAATATCATCAT
>APFE031369481.1:56745-131835 GCA_000404065.3 Pinus taeda | reverse complement strand
CCCTACAGAGGAGCCATTCAGTATGCATCGCACCCTTTACACTGGGAAGGTGATATGCATTGCACCCTCTGCACTGGGTATTTAGTATGGTCCAGTTTTGACCATTTCTGAGCAATTTTTAGTGGATAACTTCTGAGAGATGACGTAATCAGCTGACCTTGTTCCTTTAGGCAGTGAAGCAACACTTTTAGGGACTTAGGAGCCCTCAGTTTATGGACATTTATGATTGGGTTTGAAGTTCCCAAAAATCTCTATAATAGTTTCCACCTAAAGCATGAGGTCGTTAATCTTTTGATGTCGGGTGAAATGCTTTACCATGAGGATCCAAAGTTTTTTTGAGTTGGGAGGCGACCTATAATAAGATACAATACAATACATTATCTTGAAAACATTTTTTCATGATCTAGCTGAGGCGGGCATTCCCATGCTCAGCTTAATAAATTCATTTTCATGTACATAGGATAGATAATCATCTGTGTGGCAGACTGATAATTTAGACTCATCATCCTTTGATTTGGATGATCATATATTCAACAATGATGTACATTTGATGTCTTTATATTCCTGAATATATCGCAGCCCAGATGGATGAAACTAGATCCGGGGTCTTCAAAACTCTTTCAATCTTCACTTGGAGTACAAGTCGATCCATGTGAAAAATGTTCTGGAGTTGAAAATGGAAAGACATCACCTGATTACCAACCAATGATGTAAGATGTTAACAGGTGTGAGAGGAATCACCAATAATGACAATGACCCTCAAGGTACTACAGTACAATTCGCGTGGTGTGAAAAAGGAATTGGCGTCGAACACCACGCAAAATCTCTCAATCGAAGGCCATTAATGTAAACTTGTCACCGAAAGTGAGAAACTTGCCATTAAGGCATGCAAGCTTCAAAGTACTGAAAGGGTTGTCCCTAGGTCAACTTCTTAGATAATGAGCTGATGTCGACAAGAAGTGACCCGTCATAGGAGGGCCTTAATGAATCCCACATCTACGACACGGAACAAAGAAAATGATTTTGGAGGTGAAAACGATCTGACGATATAGGGTTCAGGGTGGCGGTCATGAAAGAATGGAGCATGAGTGTATTGCAGTGGGTGAGACATAGGTGTATTTTCTGAATGACTTCTCTTGAACATATCGGCGACACTGACGATGGATTATTAGCATTAACCCCAGAGATGGATGGTGTGATGTACCAATGGTGATATGACGAGTGAACGGAACAACCCAACCTGGCTTGGATGCGGAAGGAAAGTGTCATGCTCAAGAGCGACTTGCTACCAATAAAGTTTTTTCAAGTTTTCTTCCCAATTTTCCCCAGTCATTGTTGACCAGTACCTCTTTATTTTTGTCAAGCTTGAGGAGGATAACATATGCTTGTTCTAAATCCGCCCTTTGGGCGAACCTGTCGCTATATTTTAGCGAGCCTAGCGACAGTGAATTCGTTCTCGTCCATTTGGACAAGTTTGTTGCTATTCGATTTTAACGAGTTTAATGAAAAAGATAACTCGGTCCTTTTCAATTTTAGAGAGTCTGAAAGGGACGGAAAGGAGACTCCAAAGATTCTTTTTCATCATATAATCCCTTAAGTTTGAAAAAGCGTAAAATAATACGAAAGGGATGAATTTTCGATAGTTTTAACGCGTCGAACAAGACAAGCGCTCGATCTTTTTGTGTAATAATCCCTCAAATCCAAAAAGATTAAAATATAGAGGAGGGATAGCACTTATGATAACTTTAACAAGCTGGAGAGGCTAATCGATCGACAATCTTTTCATATTTTATGAGTCAGTTGAAAAGAGCTTAAAGGAGATTCGTTTTCGAGGAACGAGTGATGATTTCGGGTAGCAGCTAATTCCAGGTAAGGTTTGGAATTTTCCAGTCACGGCAGTGTCACAAGGATGGCTAATAGAATCACTCTTCGCAGATGTTCCTCGAAAGGGTAAACAATCATATGGAGGTGAATGATCGGCTAAAAACAGAGTGGAGGTGATGACGAGAACACGACCAAGGCTCAAAAGCTGGTGATAAGGAATTTACAATGGTTATTTACCGGTTCATTTTTTGATGAGATTAAACTTTGGGGGAAACATTTGCTCATGAATTATGTTTATTTTTTAACGAGCTTGAACTATGCGCTAAAACTACTCGTGGCGGGTTTATTTTTAAACGAGCTTGAACCCTGCGGTAACACTGCTTGCCAGTCGTATAATAAGGATCTCTCATTCAAGATGCCATTTTTTATGGGGCTTGCACCTTTTGGAAGCTTTGCCCTAGATCCTTTCTTTATGCAAGCTAGGAAATGGCCAGACTTATGGGTTTAAAGGGTTAGAGGTCCTACAAATTTAAAAAATAAATGGTCGCTCTTCACTTGCATGCGGAAAGGTTTGCATGCCCCCAGGTATAGCGAAAAATTCCTAGGTTCCCATGAAAGTTCCATCCACGTGGCAGATAAAATTCTTTCTTAGCGATGTCTACCGAAATAGAAAAAGGTGAGTGGCAGAGACGCTTTTACTCACATAACTTTAATGAAGGTATCTTATTCCAGTCTAATCCCATTTTCCTGTGAGGACGGGTGTGTTAGAATAGTCATATATCCTCCGCGGAAACCTACTCTATACCCAAGGTTTTCCTGTCGAAACAAACCAGGGTGCATGCCCCCTAGATTTCAGTCATATCTTCCTGAATCACTCGCACTCATCAGGTGGACGGACTAGAGATCGATGAGACATTCCTTGCATGAAAAGACCATTTAGGGATGGCATTTGACTATTTGCAATGTGTGAATCGGGGAATGACATTTGGTCTACAAGCTTGACCATTCTGCCTTCATACTGAAAACACATTACTCTAAAGAGTGAGGAGACGACAGCTCCCATGCAATAAATATAGTCACGTCCACGGAGTAGATTATAATCCAAGGGTCCTTGAACTACCATCACGTTCATGTGAACGGTTTTCCTTCTCAAAGTAATGGGCACATTTGGAAGGATCCCTAATGGGTGACTGGTTCCTTTGTCAAAGCCTGTCATATTTCTCATTTCAGGCAAAAGCAATGGCGAACCAAGCGCTTTCCAAGCAGTTGAGGAAAGGATACTCACAGAAGCCCCTTCATCAATGATGGTATTAGCCATGACAATTCTGTAAGCTTGTACAATGATTCGGAATGCTATGCTAGCTGGTAAACACGGTTTTCCTAGTAGATTCCAGTCAAAGGAAATGACTAGGTTGCTTGGAGGTGGGACCGAATAGACGACCGGGTATAACTCTGATGAACTTCCTTCCTACGATAAAGGAACGGGTGGACTGCCCCCAAGTTCATCGGAGTCTGTTTTTACAAAGAGAATTTGAACGGTGTCGTTCTCTTTCTCTTCAGTGACGGTATCATTCGAAGATGAACACTTTGAAGGCAAGACTAGGTCAACTATTGTCTCGACCTTTTGACTTTCGTCTAGTATGGATTTAGAGGGTTCATTTTCAATGGTAGATGCTTCGGTCGACCACAATTGCGGGCCAACCGAATTTTCAACCAGTGGTGGACTTGGTAAGAGTTTTTTATATCCAGGAGGGAGCTATAGCAGTGAAGTAGCACGGTCATCCAAAACTCTTTTAGCTTCGTCAAGGAAGGGACAATGGTGGATGGCGTGATTACCTTCACACAATTTACAAGGAAATCTGGGATTCCTTTTTTGTCCAGATACTTCACTTTCATTGGTTGATGGTGTGCATTCAACATGATCATCAGAGGTTGACGACATTGGATTGTGCAAACGAGGAGACTAGTCCCTTAAGATCTAAGGGATGCAGATACAATATCGGTGATAGTGGTCTCCATTGCAAATGACACAAGGAGATTTAGGTTTAGATGGTGTGGTGTGAGGATTTTCGCTAGATGATGCTTGGTTTCCCCCTTTCGATTTTGGTTCCTTTTTCTTCTTTTCCTTTTTCTCTTTCTGCTTCTTCTTCTTCTCGGTTACTTGATTTATAGCTTTAACAACTTTATCAAGCGAAGAGGAAGGAGGAGGGGGAGAATCAGACGAAGTAGAAGGTTGGTGGGCAACTCTAGTATCATCTAGTTGTTGATTTGACTGTTTAGGAACTACGGTATTCTGAACGACAGAGGTAGAGAAGAGCCAGACAGGCAAACCAATCATCAACCCTGGAAGTGACAAAGTGGCCATATGGGGTGCACCGACATCTCCCCAAGAGGAGAAGGGACTAGGATTTCCTCCAAGGGGAAATCCTTGGTTGGTAGACTCCATTTTTCTCAACCTAAAGACCAACGAGGGAATTTGTGATGTTATTCCGATTAAAATAAATTGTAGACACTTTGAAACAACTTATTTTTTCAATTTTAAAGAGTCGAGAAAAAACAAAAGATGACTCTAGTCGCCTTCAATTTTTAGTGAGCCTGAAGTGACAAGTGCTGAGATGGAACTTTTATTTTAAGGAGCCTGAAAAGGAGAAAAATAGAATTCTCTGGAGATCTAGGCAGAGGGGATTACCAAACCAATTGCAAAACTGCAGAATACTTTTTATGGTACGACAGTCAATCTTCCTGAATGTTGTGTTCAGTGCATTGCGATCGATAGGGCGGCAGACACGGCTTCCTAAGGATAAAGGATGCAGCCTAATATGGTCTCCCAATATATACTTGACGGTACGTGGGAGCACAAGTTCGTACTGGCACTTGCCATCTCAGAGCGGAGGAATCACCCAACCAACAATGAAAACAACAGTTACCAAGTTTTACGACGCTAGAATACGTCTCTAGCCTAGACTTCTAGATGTTGTGCATTAGGTTCCAAAGCATTGTTAGATTCATTAAATTTATTTTAAGTTTATCTTGCTTAAAATTTTGCCTTTCAGGTTCACCGCGTGAAGTGTATACAATTCCTAAAATGCAGTCTAAGATGACAAACAAACGTTTAATCTTCTTTTGGAAATGAAAATCCTAGCTACTAAGGAAAGAAAGTTGAGAATCTTTCAACAAAGAGCGCAGAGCACACACTAAATGCATTGTCATAAATCAAACCAAGCAGTCTAAATGCAAATGCACATGCATGTATTTGTTTTCAGCCTTCTTAATGTATGAATGATGATAAGAAAGCTATGTGCAAATCTGAATTACTTTCAAAGCGACAATACTCAACAAATTTCTTTTCAAAATGAAGTGAAGGTAAGAGTGACACTATGCGATTTCGAAATTAAAAATGCTTTTTGACACTTTAAAAACTACTAATTCAAATCATATACAATAGTAACAGTATAATCGACTATCAAGAACAATGGGATTGTCTTCTATGATTGAAAACGACAGCTACGACACTTTCAGATCAAGAAACGACAGTTCGACTATGCTACTTTTTTGCAAAATAGAACTGAAAATGGCGCAAAATACATAAAAACACTTACAATTCTTTGCACTATAGAGGCAGAATGATGTAAGAAAATGGGGTTTTCACAGAGATACACCGACCACAGACAGCAAAACTCCTGAATAGGACTGAAAATAGTGAGGAAAAACCAAAGTCTAAAGGTAAAGTTAACCTTCCTTGACCATTGCACCTGTCACACAGTGAATTCAGTATGCAGCGCACCTACTGCACTCGAGAAGTGCGATGCATACAGACTGCCTTGAAGGCAGGGCGCGATGGTACCAATGCGGGACTTTAAATGAGTTTTTACTCACAATTTGCAATTTAGTTTAGGGATTTAGGCCGAGTAAGTGATGTTCAGTATATGTAAATCACAGCGGTTGATCTAAGGAGGTTACTAGAGCCACCACTTAGGGAAATTAGAATGTTTGCAAATCGATTGTTTAATTTATAAACAAAACCCGAAGATAGAATGAAGCATCATTGATCTACTTTTCATTTTGTATAACAAATGCAGCTTGAAGGCTAGCTGGCTTGGCTTCAGGCTCCGTCTGTAAGTTTATAAAAGAAACAAAGATAGGCTAACAAACAATCTAGTCGGTCCCCAGCGGAGTCGCCATTTTGTTACCGGGAATAGTGTCCACTTAGAGCTGCTATTCCCACTAAGGCTAGTAGCTATCTTAGAAACAAACAAGTAAAGTCTACTTTCGCTTTCCTTTATGAAAATAGATAAGAGTGGAACAAAGGAGACCAACCTTAGTTTTGCGATTGGTTCCGTTGCTTGATTCCTCTCCTTCCTGATAGACCTTTGCCGCTCTCTTCGTTTGCCCAGCTTCAAAGAGCACCTCTGGAATCAAAGCAGCATACTACTATTGAAGAACAAAGATCTATATTCATAAATAACACAGGACCAGATATGTGTTAACCATACAAATGCATATATAATGAAACATACAAGAATATGGAGGAAAACTTGAATAGCTTTATTAAGATCAAGAGTAGCAAGAGGATTACAACCATATGTTCTGACCCAGCATCATCCTCCAGCAAGTAATCCCTTCTTCACCTCAAGTGAAGCTTAGATCACCCAACACTATGAAATTTCTCCAGAAAACCAACAACACTTCTCTACAAGATACAAAATTCCAACCTCTGCATCTTTATGATGAGGGATCCATATATAGATGATTATAGGGGGGTGAGTCATCTTCTGGGGTCTTGATTAGTGTCCTCTCTCTGATAGTTCTTGATTCCACTTGGAGAATGATGATCTCTTACTCATCCCTGGTCGAAAACAGAGATGCAAGTGTCAGAGGGGAAGCTTCTGGAAGATTCCATGATCTTCCACCCCGCAAATTGTCCCTGCCATTTTTCCATTCCCGACCATCGCACCCTACAGAGGAGCCATTCAGTATGTATCGCACCCTTTACACTGGGAAGGTGATATGCATCGCACCCTCTACATTGGGTATTCAGTATGGTCCAGTTTTGACCATTTTTGAGCAGTTTTTAGTGGAGAACTTCTGGGAGATGATGTAATCAGCTGACCTTGCTCCTTTAGGAAGTGAAGCAACAGTTTTAGGGACTTAGGAGCCCTCAGTTTATGGACATTTATGATTGGGGTTGAAGTGCCCAAAAATGTCTATAACACTAAGTTCGTTGTAAACTAAATGGATAACCTTTTAAATATGAATAGCTCTTACAATAGATGGAGAGATCACTTTGAAATAGGTTAGTCATGCTTAGGCGAGTGCTTTCCAATGGCATAAAACAACATAAAGAAGGGCATCTATGTAAAAAATTGGCATTGTATGAGGAACTTTCACAAGGATTCAATGAATAAATAATTGGCTACTTTTGCTAATATTGTTCGTTCTCATCGCTGCAACTTATGTGGAGAAGAGTAGGCAAGTGGCACACCTCACACCATGTACATTAATAAGATTAGAACCCTTGAACTTAGCAGCATTAAAAGACAGAGAAGATGTTTAAAGAATGTATTAAAAGAAAAGAACATGCTAATATTACTCGAAAAAACTAGATGCATTTCTTTAAAAAAATGAACTTTCAATTCCACCAAATTTATAGTTAAAACTGGAATGAAGAGCCTTTTTCTTTATTTAAATCCATTCTAATTTAATAAAATATATACTACTTATATCTCACATGCTTTGTATTATTTAAGTTTACAATTTCTTACGGAGCAAACATGTATTGGTAGATTATCAACATAATATAATTCATAAAATTAAGAATTGTATCAACTTTGCAAGATGCAGCAATAATAACTTAAAGTTTTATATATATTACAAAAGGTTTGAATCGATTTCAAAATTCAGCAATTGGAAAATAGTATTGATAGAGACCTTACCTAAACTAAATTCTGTATTTAAAATAAAGTGTAATATGTAGTTTTAAATTCTGTATTTAAAATAAAGTGTAATATGTAGTTTTAAAGATGGCAACCATGCGGTGAAGTGACCGGAACGTTGTTCACCATACAAAAAATAATAAAATAAAACAAGGCTTTAAAGTTCTCAAAAAAGCTACTCTACCACAAAGTAAAAGATAACTATAATATTTTTATATCAATACTTTTAGTTAATAGTTATTATGTTAAAATTGTGAAATTTATAATTTTAATTATTGTATAAAAATTCTTGAACCTGTCTAAATAATAATGCCTATTCGAAATCTTGATCTCAGAATTCCCTCTTTTGTTTTGGATTATCTCGAAATCCAATTAACCCCAACTTCTTTAAAGAATTTCCGTTCAAGAAAAAAAAATTCAAATATTTTGATGAGCACGGATGTATATTGATTAATGTATTAAAATGATAAAGCATAATGTATCTGATAAAATTATTAAGTATACTCTACATCATAGTGTAAAAAAAAATGAAAAAAAAAAATCTCTAAAAATTCCAGTATTCCTATTGAATAAACCAATAAATGTAACTCGCCTATTTAGCGTTCATTATTTCAGCAGAACCAGACTCCACATCTGGAAATATGAAGGAGACCAAAAGAACAACCAGTAAAATGAAGAATCGTCTTTGATATTTCTACACCCGCTTCAACCCTAAATATCTGGTCGATAGATTTAGAATACACGGAACTATGAAATTTATAGTTTTAATTAAGAGGGGTGAATTTGTGATTGAATATATAGGGAAAGTTACAGATAATGCGTTGTGTGAAGAAAGGCTTTAGGAAATGAAGTACAGAGGTGTTCACAACTTTTACATGTGTGAAATTGGGAAGGACTTTATAATTGATGCTACATTCAAAGGAAATACATCTTGCTTTCTAAACCACAACGGTGACCCAAACTGCAAACTTGTAAAACAAGGGTTGGCATTTTTTGCGCTTTAAATAAAGTTTCTCAGTCTACAATTCGTTATTTCCAACTAAAATGAATCAAACCATAGGAAATATATATGTTGTAGACTTTAGGCTACAATTATAGAAAATAAGGTTGAGAATCTTCTGACTTAAGCATTAAGACACCTAGGAGTGTATTGTATAATGCTTTAGTCGGATTCAAAGTGTACAATTTGGCATATTGAAAAGCACAAATAAATAGTTCAAAATTATGTTTGTAGTCGAGTCAAAAAAATAATTGGGGAATTTAACAGAGTTCCAGAGACTCAACTACCACTCACGAACTAAAATTGCAAATAATCCAAAAGGCTTTTGTTAATAAGACTGAAAATTTAGCATAATAACAGACAAAAAGAAATTTAAATAGATAGATTATACCGAAATTTCAACAGTGGTAATAAATTTGGAAAAATAAATAAATAAAATGCGACCTACTGCCTTGAGGTCCTTTAAATTCGACATAAAATTCGTTCAGGCCATCCTTTACCGTCTCCACTTTATGGTCACGCATCATTAGCTTCATTACGTCTAAGTCGCACCTCTTGCTGATGTTAGCCATAACAGAATTTTATATATGTGAAGGCCAACCAGTTACTCAAAATTGTAAAAACAAAGGTTCAAACCCTCTAAGCTCGAACTCTTGACCTCAAATACGAAGAAGACTTGTGTGATAATTGACAACTCGAGCAGGTAGACATGCATAATCACGCAACTCAAACTTAGGAGTCTCAGGAAAAGCCAAAAAGCAAGCATATAAATGGAATGAGAAATCTTGGAAAATTTTGGAAAATAAGTAAGACTCAAGAAATTCTTAAATTAAGCAAATACATATCAAACTCTGTCCAAATCTATCAAATGGTCAAAGTAAGTCAGATTTAGTAAAACTCATCAGAAGTTGCAGTGTCTTGGTCAAACCATCAAACTCATTACGTCTTGGTGAGTTTGACCCGATTTCAAAAACTTTATGTGCGATTACTTGGACAGGATTTCACAAATTACAATTCGTTGTGTGAATCTTGCTATATTATTTAAGAGATTGGTCCAGACTCCAAACCAAAGAAAAATACAAGTATTTATTTGTCCACAAATTAATTCATATTCAAATCAAAGAAAAATAAAATTTGGGCAATAAAATATCGATGCTCCAAACCAAAGTTGCAACATGGAGGAATGACAATGTGGAGTCAAAGAGGAGGACGTGGCTTCTTACGATGAGTGCAGGGCTATGCATGAAATTTAATTTTTCAAAAACAAAATTAACAATGCTAAAATTCTGCAAAACCCGGCAAATAAAAAAAAAACATTGACAAACCTACCAGAAATGATATGAAGGATAATATACAATAACATACAAAATTGAAACAATCACATAAATCTAGAGTAGCTTCTGCAATTGCAACAAATTGGGAATATATAATTAAGGGAACCAGCGGATTTTTTTTTAATCAGTAGTGAAATAAATTGAAACACGACACTCTCTTTGGATTGACTCTAATTATGTTGTGGTAGAGCTTGCAAACATTGGTTAAAAATGGTTGACGAATTAATGGAAACAAATCAAAACTGCAGAAATCTAGAAACTCTGATTCCAAGTTCAGTGACGGTGGAAAGTAACTTGTAGAAAAGTAAGCATCATGTAACAAGTCAAGTTAAATATTCCGACAAAATAATTATATTTTTGATGCCCATAGGCCCTAAGGGTTGAGCCCTGCTCTGATACCATATTTAATAGTACAAAGTGAATATAAGTTAATTTCTTAATTAAAATCATAAACAAACAAATAAACTCATACCTATATTACCTGTGATCGAAGTCTGCCAAATGACAACAAGGTTTTGGGGACGACTCTCCACCCAACTGTAGGCTCAATTGTGCAAGGATCTGCTACAACTGGCTACCCCCGAGCCTTCAATCAACATACTACTGCCAATGACTCCTAAGTCTTAGAATACCAATCTCCCAAAAGAATGAAAGATAGAATCTCAAAATGATGGAATGCACGAATGCCTCTCATCTTCCTCACCATCTATTAAATAGAACAAACATTGGATGGGGAACCACATGCACACACTCCATGTGTCTACATGTGACTTTGATTTTTAGCTTTCCACTTTGATTTTTTTAGTTTTCTTGTTTTATTTCTTTTCTTTTCTTTAGCTTTCTTGTTTTATTTCTATTTATGCTTATTTAGAGGATAACCATTATTTTTATTTATTTTCTTGTATATATTTTAAATATCATTTTATTTATGATTTATGATTTTATTATTTATATTATTATTTATTATTTTGTATTATTTATAATTTTAATTATTTTATTATTCATTATTATTTATTATTATTATTATTTTTTAATTATTTATTAATTATTATTAAGGAAGGGATATTATAGACTTGGTTAAGGTAAAAGAAAATAACATAGATGGTGAAGGAAGAACCAGTAAGTAGACTTGGTGAAGGTCCAAGGAAGAAGCAACTAACGAATATGGTAAAGGAATAAGCATCAAGTAGACATGGTGAAGGAAGAAGCAACCAATAAAATTGATGAAAACAGAAGAAGCAAGCAAACTTGGTGAAAAAGGAAGAAACTAACAAACATTATGAAGAAGAAAATAAGCAAGTTGATGCTTATGAATATTTTTAATATTGTGGATTGGTGTCTCCTATAGGTTGGTGCCTATAAAACAATAGAGGGTATTGATGTCTCCTATTGGTTGGTGCCTACAAAGAAGTAGAGGGAATTGGTGTCTCTTATAGGTTGATACCTACAAAATAGTAAAAGGTATTGGTGACTCCAATAGGGTGGTTCCTACAAAGAATCAAAGGTGATTGGTGTCTTATGTAAGTTAGTACCTACAAAGAAGTTAAGGGGATTGGTGTCCCTTGTAGGTTGGTGCCTACAATGCAATAGAGGGGATTGATGTCTCCTATAGGTTGGTTCCCACAATATCTTTCATATAAAAAAAGGTTTTGTGGTTTCTTCTATGTAACCATATCACAAAATAGATAAAATATAGATCAACTACTTAAAAATAAGCCTCTTTGAGGGGGAAACCACATTTGATATCACATAAATGAAAAATTCTTGGATGATACAAATGACAAGACCTCCTTGGTATTTATAGGAGTCTAAAGGGTCACAATATAATAAGGCCCTACATAATAATAATAATAATGTAAGGGTACAACAACAATAATAGTGGGCTTCTATGGGGCACAACAATAACAATATGGTAGCTACACTAGTATTATAGGGACCTAACATGCCCCCCTCCTTTAAAAAAGTATTGTCCTCAATGCTTGAGTAGTTTTGGATGTTTCTTTATAAAATACTCATCCTCCCATGTGGAATATCCAGCAAGTAAGTTCTTCAAATTAATGAGATACTTTGAAATTGATCGCTTATGTAGTGTCCTAGTTCTTGTTTCCATGACTTCTTCAAGGTCCACTATTATTTTTTATTCCTCGTCAAGTTTTGGCAATATTGTTTGAACTTGAAGCTTATCACCTATAACCTTCATTAACCATGAAACATGGAAAATTGGGTTTACTGAAGAAGATGCAAGCAACTCCAATTTGTATGCCATAGTACTAATATTTTGCAACACCTTGTAAGGACCATGACACTTAGGTGATAATTTAGTATCATTCTTAGCTTGCATGAGGGAAATTTATTTGTATGGTTGTAGCTATAAAAATACCAAATCACATATTTCAAAACTTCTTTCACCGTGATGTTGATATGTCTGTTGTTTCATTTGATTATGTGCTAGATTTAGGTTATCCTTTAAGAATTGGAGATCTTGTTGTTGATGCTTGATGTGATATTCTATTGCTTGAACCTTCGAATTTTATCTCAAAGGAAATATGATAAATGATGGATGCTATCCATAAAGTGCCATAAATGGGGTCATTTTTGTTGCAATATGGAAGGAAGTGTTATACCACTATTCTGCCAGAGCTAACCACTTGACCCATTGTATTTGTTTATTAGATACAAAGAAATAAATATGTCATTCCAAACATTTGTTCACTATCTCAGTATGCTTGCTAGATTAAGGATGATAAGATGAGTTATGAGTTAATTGAGTACCAAGACAAGAAAATAATTTTGTCCAAAAATTTTCAGTGAAAATGGGATCCCTTTCACTTACAATAATCTTTTGGTTTCCATGTAGATTTTGAACTATTTCCATAAATTTAGTAGTGAATGTATTGGATTTGAAAGGATCAGATAGTGCACAAAAGTGTGCATATTTGGTAAGTCTATCAACTACCACCATTATGACACTCTTTCCTTCAGACTTGGGTAAACTTGTGATAAAATCCATTGAGATCTCCACACAAATTTGACTTGGAATGGCTAAAGGTTGTAACATACTTAGGGTTTTAATTGTCTCAACTTTATTTTGTTTGGAAATTAGGAATTCTACCATAAACTTCTGAATATCAAATTTAAGGCCATCACAAAAAAAATCCTTCTTGACCCCATGGTAAGTTTTTAAAAATCTAAAGTGCCCTCCTAAAGGAGAGGTATGTGATTCCAAAAGAATTTTTTGTTTGACTTGGGAGTTCTTACATAGATATAAGCAGTTTAAGCACCCTATCAATATGTTGAGCATGATCTTTCCAAGACTTATTGAAAATTAGTATATCATCAAAAAATAATAACGATTTTTTTCTAAGAAAGGGTTTGAAAGTGGAATTCATCAAACCTTGAAATGTGGAAGGTACATTGGTAAGGCCAAAATGCATGACCAAAAATTCATAATGACCTTCATGAGTTCTAAATGTTTCTTTCGGAATGTCTTATGTATTTATTCTAATTTGATGATATATAGAACACAGATCCAACTCGGTGATGTAAATTGGTCCATGTAGTTCATCCAATATTTCATAAATGATACGAATGCTAAATTTATCTTTAATGGTGAGATTATTTATCCCTATATAATCTAGACACATAATCCATGATCCATCCTTATTGTGAATCAATAATACTGGAGAAAGAACTTTGGCTAGGTTGAATTATACCCGCCTGTATTATTTCTGCAACCATACATTCAATTTCATTCTTCTGGGCCTAAGGAAATCTGTAAGGTCTGATGTTTGGAGGAACACTTCCTAGAATCAATTGAATATCATGATCATGATCACAAATAGGCGGGATATCTTTGGGAGTCTTAAATAACTTGGAATGATTGTCCAGGACTCTTTAGATATCTAGAGAAATGGATGATTTCAATGTTTAAACATCGAGTGAGCATAATTGTGCAATTACGCCTTGTTTTCCTTTCTTCATAGTATTTGGCATGTGATTAGAGATGATTATATTCCTTGGTTTCCTTGTGATACCCCTTAATTCAATTTCCTTTCCTTCCCAAAAAAATCCCAAGAAAAGCTCTTGAAAATTAAAAGTTATCGTCCCCAAAGATTGTAACCATTGGACTCCTAATACAACATCATCACCACCCATTGGAATGGAAATAATTGGACTATTCAATATATATTCCCCCATGGTTAGCTTGATATTATGGCACTTCCTTGAGCAATTTAGAGTTCCTCCATTTACAACCATCACTTGGCAATTTGGTGCTAGATATAGAAAGAAATTTAATTATGTGGCTACCTTACAATGAATAAAATTATCAGTACTACCTAAATCAATTAGCACTATTACATTTTTCTTCTTGCAAAGATATTTTCAAATTCATTTCTTCTTTCTCTGGGGTTGGCTCTTGGTGTATACCCTCTTATTTTGATGTTTTTTATTCCTCTTCTTCCTCCTCTTCACAATCTATGTAAAATAATTTCTTCTCAACACACTTATGACCTTTAGTGTATTTTCTATGAAAATTGTAACAACGCCCTTTTTCTCTTTTTTCCTTCAATTGTTGTGATGTCAACCTTGTAGGTTTTAGGAGGCTAGGAGTAGCAACGCTTCCATATTTATAGTTGTGAGTGGTAGACCTCCTTGTTTCCATAACTTTTCTTGCCACCCTCAATGCATTTTCCAATGAATTAGGTTCCCAAAGGTGAACCTCATGTTGGATATTATCCTTTAAATTCCCTATGGAGACATAAATCATATGCTCCTCTAGAATATCAGTTATCTTGTATTTAATCTTTGGAAGTCCTCAATGTGCTCCACCATCGAACGCTTTTGTTTGAGATTTATCAATTGGCTAAAGAAGGTATTTATCTTTGTATCCTCATAATGTGCTATCGATTCCTCCATAAAAAATTCCCAAGTGATTAGTGCTTTATATGAATAAAGAAATCAATACCATACAAATTGATTGGGTTATAAATATAAATATGTATTGTGTACCTTTTGTGTGTGTTGCACATCGTGTAGATCAAATAATTGTTCCACCTGTAGTATCTATGTTACCAGATCTTTGCCATCAAACTTCCTCATATCGATCTTTGGCATGTGGTTGGCATTAAACCATAGTTATTCTTTAAAATTATGATTCAAAATTCTTTTGTTTTCATCATGAGTTTCATGGAATACCTTGTCTCCATCTAGGAAGTGTTTCTCATGGAAACTTTTCCAAACCTTCCATTTATGCTTTTAAATCCTTCAGAACGTCCATGTCCCTTTTCTCTCTTTAATTCTAAACCATCCATGTCCCCTTTTAAACCATCTATATTAACATTCATCATTGCTTCCAATTAATTTTTTGTTACTCTTTGCAAGAGCGACATTTTTTGCATTTGGTCTTGTAATTTTGACATATCATTTTGCATTTCTTCCTCTTCTTCATGTGTCATAGTATCACTTTCTATTGGCCTACTGGGTGTATCCTATATTTTGTTTTGATACATTTTAGAACCAAATAATGATAACTATTCTCCAATACTCCCTTTGAATCACTTCAAATTGATTTTTCAAACAAAAGTTATGCAATTTTTTTTAAAAAATACACACTTTTTTCCTGATTTTAGGAGCTCGATTTTGAAATTGTTGTATCTCTATAATTTCGGCCTCCCAAGGTCTAAAATTTCATCCTAGGGTATCCCTTTCTGTCTTGTTTCCAACACCACCAGTAAGGCCGAGAGTGGATTCTTCAAGATAAAGTTAGGCCAAATCTCCCAAGATGACATGCTTATGGATTGGTTTAGTGGAGCGAAATTGTATGGAATGCCATGTGTCATTTTTTCTCTCTTCAGCCCTAACAATTATACCCAACAACTACATTCTATGAAATTTCAGCAACTTTTTATGAAATTCAATTTGGATGTTCAAAATGAAAGTTATGATGATTTTCCCCTAGACACCTATTTGAGACAGAATTATGGAGCATGCAAAAACTCTAACTATCTGAAATATATTTTATAATATATGAGAAATCTTTAAATTTACATGAGTTCAAGATTGTGGTTTTTGTGTGGTTAAATTCATCTTATGAAGCTCACATATAAATAAATCAAATAATTAATATATTATATATAATATTTATTATATAATATATATTATTAATATATATTAATATTAGTATATTATAATATAGAATAATACAGATACTTCTTGATGATAATAATGACAATCCTCCTTGCTATATATAGAGTCTAAAGGGTCCCAATATAATAAGGGCCTACATAAAAATAATAATGTAAGGGAACAAAAATAACAATAGTGGGCTTCTATGGGGCACAACAATAACATATATCTAGTATCACTTGTTTAGTGTACGAGATTGATGTTTTATTATGGCATTAAATAAGTAAAAGCTATCATTATGTTGATTCAAGCCCTCCCCCCGCCCCCCAAGTATAATTGTGAATTACAACACATTTTGAGTGGAGTGTAGATACCCTACCTCCTTAGTCACATTAAGGAAGTGGGACTATCAAAATTATTCTTCCTCACATCATCATCTTTTACTCATCGATATCTTTCTAACAATATAAATTCAATTAAATTATGAGCTTCAGACATAAAATTATGACCATTATAATATTTTCCATTTTCAATGCCACATGGACATTTGTACCATCCACATGTCATAACCATAACATGCCATGCTCAAAAGCTATACATGTCATCTTTCTAGCTTGTATGGGATCCATCATTTCCCATAAACCCCCTTTATTAAATTCTCTAGATCGTGGGTATTCCATATTATTGGCCTATCTGGATCCATTTGGATATTTCAAACCTCTAGATAAATCTAGATATGAACCTAGCTCATGTTCAACATTCAACCCGCCAAATATTTGTGTGAACCATGTTCCTTAAAGATGATAAGAAACCAATAATTATAGTCCACATTGAAGGCAAAACCTCTTTTATAATGATTTACATTATAAGACAATACTTCATGATCCTAGAATAGGTGTCATTTATATGTCTATATATATATAGAGACAAAAGGTAAAATTAGAATTAAATGGTACAATGAAAGGATTTGGCTAACATAACAATAGAAATGTAATAAATCAATATTTAGGGATTAATAACAGGTTTTAGGGTTAACATGGATCATACATAGGGATTAAAACGACCATCCTCTTCAAACAAGTGTTGTCCTCAAAACTTGACTAATTGCAGGTGTCTCTGCATGAAAAAATCATCTTCTCGTGTCACCTCTTTCACTAGTAGGTTATTCCATTTAATGAGGCACTCAATAATTGCTTGATTTATCAACTATTTAATAATTTCCAAATTATTTCTAAATCTAGTATGATTTCCCCTTCTTTAATAATCTTTGGTAAAATAGTTTGGACCATGATATTGTCACAAATTAACTTATTTAAGAAAGAAACATGTAGTATTTGATGTACACATGAATATGGAGGCAAATCCAATTTGTAAGTCATACTTCCAATCCTATACAACACCTTATAGGGGCCACAATACCTCAGCGTTATTGTATTTTCATCCATTTTTTACTTGATGGGTATCTATTTATATATTTTTAGTATTATAAGTTCCCAATCCCCCACTTCAAATTCCCTTTCACTGTGATGTTGATATACTTTTTATTTCATCTTATTTTCTGTTATAACCAAGTTGTCCTTCAATAGTCTAATAACCTCTTATTAGTTCCCAATGTGGTCCTCCATTGCTTGAGCCTTTATAGCCCCTTTAAAGAGTGGTATGATGGATGGGGGATGATATCCTTAAAGTTCCATAAATGGAGACAATTTTATGAAGTATGGAAGCATGTGTTATACCACCATTTTGCCAAGGGAGACCATTTGAATCATTCAGTTTGTTTATCAAATGAAAAACAATGTATATATCCTTCTAAACATCTATTCACAATCTTATTTTTCCCTTCAAATTGAGGATGGTAAGATGAGATATGAGCCAATTGAGTACCCAAGTAATAAAATAATTTAATCCACAAATTCAATAATGAAATTGGATCTTTGTCACTTACAATAATCTTCATGATTCCATGTGGCTTTTAGATTGTTTCCATGGATGCTTATGTAATTGTATTTTCTTTAAAAGGATAAGAAGAGATAAAAAATGGGCATACTTTGTCATTTGATCTACCGCTACTATAACAATATTTTTTCCTTCATATTTGGGTAAAACTATTATAAAATCCATTAAAAATTCTTCTCAATGTTGGCTTGGTATGGCTAATAGTTGTATTATCCTTGGGGTCTTCATTATCTCCCTTATTTTGTTGGCATAGAACACATTGAGCCAAAAAAATTGCACATACGCTTTAATACCTTCCCAAAAAAAATGTTTCTTGATCCTAGGGTATGTTTTCAAGAACCCTAAATGTTCCACTATAGGAGAAGTGTGTAATTCCAAAAGGACATTCTATTTTAATTGATAATTCTTGCATAAACATAAGTGATATTGATACCACAAAAAATCATTCTTACATAAATTTATCTACCACATCATGGTCCTCCTATAGTTATTGAATGATATAGCATACCCTCTCATCTTGTTTGCATTATATCATTTCTTCCTCCAGCCAATTAGATTGAAGAATGGATATAGTACATATTAAACCCTCTACGACTTCCTCTTCCCTTAAGAGTGCATCTGCCACAATATTTTTCTTTTCGTTTTGATAGATAATTACACATTCATAACCTAACATCATTATAACCTATGTATTTTTATGTTTTAAAGATATTTTTTGTTCCAAGAAGTATTTCAAGTTATCATGATATATTTTTACTTTGAATTGTCTTCCTATTAGGTATGAATTCCATTTATTAATTGCAAGTAGTATGGCCAACATTTATTTTTCATAGATTGGTCTAAGTAAGTTCTTTCCTTTAAGTTTTCTACTTTCAAAGGCAAGAGGATTTCCTTCTTGCATCAAAATTGCACTAATGCCATGGTTTGAGGCATCACACTCCATAATAAAGGATTTTTTGTAATCTTGTGTGGCTAGGATGGGAGTTGTACACACAGCCTCTTTAAGTTTTTCAAAAGATTTTGTTGCTTCTTTAGTCCAAGAAAATTCTTCCTTCTTCAATAATTTTGTTAGAGGTACTATTATTTGACCATAACTATTGACAACCATGCTGTAATATCCTATCAATTGTAAGAATCCTTTGAGTTTCTTCAAGGTCTTGTGGATTGGCCATTCCCTTGTAGCTTTGATTTTGTTAGGGTCCACTTTGACAACCTCATGAGATACAATTTATGAGCCTGGGTATTGTAACAAGAATGTTGCAAATCCTAAGGCTACCAACTTACATCATCAACCAAGGGTTCGTACAAACTTTAAGAGTTGTCAGCACTATATGTGCCGCATGCAATTTGTCCTTCTTTCATTGATCTAATGAAGTGAATAAAATCTAACCTAAGCTAGTTGAAAGAATAAACCATGCTACTCTAATTGAAAAAAAATCAAATCAATTATTCTACTTGAAAAATCAAAAACATTAATCTAATTTCAAATATCTTGAAAGAATAAAGTTAATCTACAACACATAACAAGGAAATTAATAAACTAAGTTTACTTCACTTGCATTGAAGAGTTTCAAATGTGAAAATTGCTTCCTAACTCTATTTGTTTTTTTGTGCTTGCAGTGAAGAAAGGAGGGGTATAGAGTGGTCCTTGGGTCTCCCTAATCACGGATTTAGATCCTACGGGTCATTATTTATCTATACTAAGTCAAAATTGCAGTGGCGATCAAAACTGGAAAAGGAAAGTGATGTTATAGGTTTGCTACAGGTGATTGCTACAGGAGGCCTGTAATGCTACAGGAGAGAGAATATTGCTAAATGACCAAGTAAATAAAATTCAATTGGTATGGATTTTTTTATTATTAAGAAGCATGTCTCAGGGCTCCATTCCTAGTGGAATCACTCCAAAATACCCTTGTTAACATGTGCTAAAAAATAATAGAAAATTACTACTCTAAAAATTGAAAATTCAAGAACTAGTGAGCCAGTTAACCTATCAAAATCATAACCAAATCAAGTGAAAATTCATTGGAGTAAATTTTGTTATTAAATTTATTTTTTTTTTTATGACCTAATACAATTGGAATAAACTCAAATGAAGTTCATTTACATGTTCTAACAAATAGCAGAAATTACTAATTTGCTACAAGGGACTTCTAGAAATTCTAGATTTATGAACTGGTAAACCAATCCAAGTAGCTCAATGATGAAGATGATTTTTCAAAGGTTTTCTAAGGATGAATCATGTTTGTGAATCTGTAAATAAACTGCAAAATAAAATAATTCAATCATTTAACCTAATCCTACAACAAAAGAAGCATCAATACTGAATGCAGAGATAGGAAAACTATAAGAAGAAGAGATGTATGTGAATAAGAAGTCGAAAGAAGAAAATAAAACTATACAAAAGGGTTTTGAGGCTCCTGGGACTGCCAATCCCAAGGATAATTAGACTCATATGAAGGATACCAAGATTAAGAAGCTAAAAATGACACCAAACTTCATTATTTGAATCAATACAAGTACATCCATGCTAGAAATGAAAGTGGAGCTACAAAAATACAAGTTTTCTCTACAAAAAGAATAAGAAATACCAGACTCTAGAGGCCAATTCAAATAGGTAATTATACAAAGTGATGAGGAAACATTCTCCTTGAAAGGAGGAAGTTTTCCCCTCCAAAATCTCTGAAATAGTGGACCTAGTTCCCAACAATAGGAATCTGTGATAAATGAAAGCGAAAACATCACTAGATTTTCTCAATCGCTGGAGCTCCAAAATTTTTCAATAATTTCATAAGATTTTGTTAATTTATTATCCAATATTGGTCATCCTGTACTAGGGAGAAAGTCCCTAGATTATCTTCTCCTCTAAATCTTCATAATATTCCCAATATTCTCACAATATTCTACAAAAATAAATAATATTAGGCACATAATATACAATTATCTATAAACCTTCCTAAGAACATATTAAATATAAAAAAATTATTAAGTGTAGAAGGAGAGGTTTAATATAGCTTTCAAGTGCCTAAGAAACATTATATGGTCCTTAATTTTTGTCTATTTTGGAGGCTCATCATATCCTCGTAGTGAAATTGTTGCTTATCCTCTGAGAAACCTATTCATTTTCCTTGCCTTGGGGTTATTCATGTATGAAGGCCTATTTCATTCTCTATTTGTTTGTCCCTGTGTTGATCCTCCTGATACTCTTCTTTCTACTCTTCTATTTTCATTTATTCCTCTATCTCAGTTTCCCATGGAACTTTAATGTAGGTTTAGTTTGCTTCATTTTCTAAAGTGATTATTCAATTGTAATTGTTTCTTTTTGTGAGGGAAACACCTCGCTTTTGGTTTGTCTTCTTGGTATTCTTCTCACACTTGTCCTTGGTAAAAGAAGGATTTCTTGGCATCCATTAACTCATTACTAATTTCATTCTCATTACATTCTAATCCTCTTACTGTTGATCCAAATTCTTGGCCATGACACATCATTCTATCCATCAAATTCTTATGAACACCCTTAACTAGGAACCCAAATTATCTTCGCTCATTAAATTTTGGAATTGAAAAGAATTAACACAATGTTATTTTTTCTTACAGAGGGAGAAATTATGGTCAATACACTGAAGCAAAATAAAGGAATGATGTGATTAACAAAATGGTGGCTTAGATATCTTTCACCCTTGGAGAATTTACCATGTCTATAGCAAATACTTTGCAGCTCTGTTGTGTTTCTTTTTACCTTGTAGCAATTAATTAATCATTATCCAACACCCTAGTAGCAATATTTTTCTCTTGTAGCCCTTTGTTAACTTCCTGTAGCAATTTATCCATCTCATGTAGCAACTTTGCTCCTTCCTATAACAAATTTGTCCTTCATGTAGCAAATTTGTTCTTCTTGTAGTAGTTATGTTCCTCCCATAGCAGATTTGTTTTCTCCTGTAGCAACTAACCCAAATCCTGTAGTAGATATTCCTTGCATGCCAAGAAGTGGTAGGCCCACCTTTTATTCTTTTATTTTATTTTTCTATTTATTTTTTCATTATTTTTTCTTCTTCTTTTTTTCAATTTTTTCTCTTTTTTCATTGCATGCCAAGAGGTGGTGGGTCCAACTTTTTATTCTTTTATTTTTATTTTTTTATTGATTTTTTTCATTGTTTTTTCTTTTTAATTTTTTTTTCTCTCTTTTTTCATTGCATGCAAAATAAAATCAAAGTGATTTGAGTTAACTGATTAGTTGGCCCTCACTTATCCCTTCTCACTCCTTTTCCTCCATCACTACTAAATGATTACAAACCACTTTCTCAAGTCCTCTTCACTTTTGTCTTGTTCCTCTCCCACACATGTGGGTGCATTGGTGGAAAGGTGAAGTTATCTATTAGATAAGCCAGAGGTTGCCCTGCTACTCTTTTTGGCTATTTAAAAAATATTTTCCTTCATACACTTACAATGCTTTTTAAGATAAAATAAGTTCATAGGAATGTTTTAGAGGATTGCATACCTAAGCCTTACCCTGAGTGTGTTCTTGCAGGTGATGCTGGAGCCAAAGAATGTGTTCCAGGTGTTACATGGTGGCCTAATTCATCATTGCTGCTTATTGTCATAGGTTGCTTGCTGATGTGTTGATCCTTTGATAGCTGCATAGTATATCAAGACATGAGTGAGGTTGTTCTTTAGCATCTTCTGAGAGATCGTTTCCTTTTTATGTTGCTTTAGGAATAATGTTTGATTTGCTACCTCCTTGCAGTGTTACCTTCCCATGCCTATTGCTCCATGCATTGGTTCTATTCTGGAAATATTTTTTTGACATGTACTTGACTGATAGAGGCCTGTCAACATAGTTTTTTTTTTGGTGGATCAAATTGTTATAGCCTTCGTGAAAATTCCATGAAATAAAAGATAAAAACAATATCAACGGATGAATGGGACAATTATTCCAAGCTAAATGTTGGGCGGGACATCCGATTGGGTGTTCATTTGGTTGTTTATGGCTAAGGAATTTGGCAAAGGCAATGGCTAAGGATTTGGAAAGGCAAAATGACATTTTTGGCGCAATTATTTATGAAAATAATGGAAATTAGGAGAAAAAGGAGGTGAAAGGTCACATGTTTCATGTGAGGAGGAAAATGAAGGAAAATAATGGAAAATGAAGAAAATAGAGGCCTCATTCATAAAAAGGATTTTGAGGATCAGTTGGTAACTTTTTTTTAGTTTAGTTTTGGAGCTCTTTCATTATTCTCTCTCTCTCTCTCATACTCTTAGACACTTAGAGTTTTCTTGGAGCATTTTCGCATGGGAGCAAGAAAGGCAAAGAAGGCAAGAGAAAGCAAAGATAAAGCAAGGAAAGGCATGATAAGGCAACTAAAACAAGCTTCATTGCAGGTATCGAATTTCATATGTATTTTCCTTGCTAGATTTGGCATGCATGGGATTGCATGTGTTTCTTTTCTACCATGGCATGGGTTTTTCCAGGTATGACAGTGGTTTTCAACTTAGCATTTCCAATTCCTGATAGCTTCTATGAGATGGGTTCTCTCATTTGGTTTGTGTGGGATGGCTGAATTGGATTTGAAGTCGAGTGGGGTGGATCTCTGAATTGACAAACACATGGTGGAAGTGGTCCCTGAACCAGACTGAGGATTCACAAATCCACTGGCTCAGTAGCCCTGAACCAGACTGTGGGTTGCAGTAAATCCAGATTATGTCCCTGGGTAGGCCTATGAATCCTTGCCAGTGAATGGCGGGATATATCGTAAATCCAATAGGTGGATTTTTTCTCTAATGGGCCTAGTGATTCTCAGATGGAATGTACGGTAAATCCTGGAGAGTATGTCTCAGTGTAGGGCCTAGTGGTCCTTGAATCAGACTGCAAATGAATGGTAAATCTTGAGATACTAGGAGACACTCAAATTCCCTACGATGTAGGTGAAGAACTCCAGTGGCATCCACATTGATTGGTGTTTTTTATGTGTTATATGAGTCCTACATTCATGCTTGGAATATGGAACAAGGGTGATTAACTGAAGAGAGACTTGGCTCAACGAAACTATGGGCATGCCAGAAGCCCATCTATGAGGTCCATGTGAACCAATATTCTGGCATAAGCCATTCTCCCAGTTGAGATATAAGAATCATCATGAGTAAGGTATGAACCCATGGCATCCCCAATTTGCCTAAATATCTGCTCTATCCAGAAGTGACGGGGAAGACCCAGAAGTCAAACCCATATCGGTCCATCCCCCACCTTTTCCATCTCTGGATCAAACATCGGAGTTCACCTTTGGAGGAGGACTGGTGCTTGATCAATGTGCCATATGGTAGAGAGGACCCATTAGTATGAGCAAGGCTTTTGAAACGCAAGGCAAACCAAACCCTCACAAAGGTTTGTGCTCGAGGGGGTTTTGACAGATGGTGACCCCAAACTTTCATCATCCATTTATGTAGTTTCTCTACATTGTAGTGTTTGCCTCTAACACGCCCAACCAGAAACTTTTCAGCCGAGCCCATTGCTTCACAAAAGGGGGTGTTCTCGCCAATTTAAGGAAAATTTTGTTGCTGCTATGAGGGATTCATTTTTCCCTTTTTGAAATCCCTGATATTTTGTTGGACGTTCCAGCTGCCACCCTATCCTCTTGAGCATCCACAAGTGTGGCTGAGTCTCTCCCTGCTAGTGGCTCTTTTGCCCTAAGGTTGTCGAAATACTTGGAAAAATGAAAATCCCCATGAAATTACCCTGGGGAGGGTTTCTCAAATCTATAGGAGTAGTTAGAACTGTCGTTCGACCTTCCTATGCTGAAGGATGCCCCTCCAAGGGTTTGTCCACCCCAAATCCCACAGAGTTCAAACCCAAATCTGGCCCTAAGGTTTGTGATTCCTGTGCTCTTCCACCAATGACCTTCGTTAAGGGTTTCATGAGTTGAGCAGGGCCTGTGTATTCCTGTATAGCCATAGCTTCTATAGCAATCGAGATAGAGGGTATATGTTGCCTCGAGAGGGAGGGTAGGGCATCGACCTCTATAGCAAGGTCTTGCTCAAATGAAAAATATTCATCCACAGTGGACCCGGTCTGTGGCCAAACGGCATATTCTCCGAAGTACCTGTGGAAAATGCGTCTTTGACCTCCATAACTATCAAAAAAATGAGCTGACATCTACCTGCAGGTATGTCGATGGGGGACCAAAAATCGTCTAGGGGAAAACAAATAATACTTAACTGGTCAAAACCACAAACAACTATGTAAAAACTTGTGCAAGCTGTGAAAGGTCCATTAAATTGTAACAAGGCTCCTTCCTTATTGTTCTAGGTCCAGGTAAAAGGTTCATTTCATGGTGTTCGCAGCCCTAATCCATCATTGCTCGTCGGGCTCGATACCCTAACTCCAGTCACCGCTATCTGCCATTCGAGACATCCCCATGTTCTCTATAATTGTATTCATCAGATCTCAACATGTTTTATTTGTATTTAAATGGATATTGTATCTATGACCTAATAAGTGATAAGGCAACAAAAGACATGAGGAAACAATGGTCCATGGCAATTCTCAGATAAGTATGAGATCCCTACACTTAATTATGTTGTTTACACCTACAGGTTGCATGTTGACAATATGTTTGATGAAATTCCTATCATGTCTACTAGGGATTTGGTTAAAGTCTTGATCAAATATTTAATTTTGTAGCATTATTTCCTTGTACTTTACTTGATTCTGAGCTTTCATTCCATTCTGGGTAGTGGCCTAGGCTCTAGGCCTGAAAAAGTGGCTTAATTCCCAGGGTTGCTGGCACGAAACTAGCAATTTTGCTCCACAGTCATTGGAAGGCAGGCCTATGAGAGCAAGTTTAGGTCTCTAGTCACCCTCTTGCCCATAACATGAGAGTGACTATGGCCTAAGAGGTCTATAACAACATTGGGACCCAAGGAAAAGCTCTCTGAGTGGCTGACTTGTCTCCTGAGGGTTCTGTTGATGATGTTGGATGAATTGTGTGGTGTTCCATCGATTCCACTTCCTTTAGGTCACCTAGGAGGTCGAATCTGATCATAGTAGCCTCTCATCTCATGTTTACCTCGGTTAGCATGGTTACTTGGGTGGATGTGGGAGGAGGGTGTTATAGAGTGGTATCAAAGCATGGTTCAACTCTCGAACTAGATGGGTTGAATGTGTTAGTCATGCATGCAATTTAGTTGCATGTGTGTTTCTTACAGTTATATACTTGTTGCAATTTCTTGATGTTGGATTAAGGTTGCAGTATGGTTATCATGGAGAATTTGATGTTGATTTTGTGAAGAATATTTGGCATGAGTATGTGACTGGCTGTATATTTTTATTTGTCACTTACATGTTGATTTTATGTTGCCTGCTTACATCCTTGTATGCTAGGTTACATTTTGGATATTTTAATTATATGTATCAGCCTTGTAGTTTGATTACAATATTTGATCACTTATGTTCGGCTACATGTGGTTATGTGTATTTGTAGTTGGCTAGGCATTGCTTATGCATATTCTTGGTTTCATGTAGCAATGTGTAAAATGGAGTAATGGTTTTTGTCATGCATGAGGTCATATCATGCATTGTTGATATGGCCTTGCATTAATGACTAAACCCTAGTTAGAGTGATGTTTATGTATTGATACATTTACTTGCATATGTCTATATATTTTTTTGATTATGTTATACATGTATCATGTTGATTGGTGATCTTGCAGACAAGGTATCCTCCCCAAGCTAAAATAAGGTATGTTGGTTTATTGTGATTTGGTTTATCTGACATATTATTCATTACAACAAGAGAAATATCAAATGGCTAGCAAGGTGGTAGACTACGTAGAATCTACCTATGCATCAAATGAGCAGTGTGGTGTGGGGCATATTTCTGATTTGGCCGATACATTGAGAAAATTGAAGGAAGAGATTATTGGGAAAATACTGAGAGGGGGGTGGGGGGATCAGTTTTTAAACTTTCATAATAATTATTTTCCTTTTCACACTGTATACACAATTTTACAGAAACCAAACAATGTATGTCCACGACTATAATGAATGAAACCACGTATAGATAATAAACTTGTAAAACAACTAATTCATTGTTTGTTGAACTTAAAATAGAGTGTGATGTATTTTCTATGCAATAAACAGATGCAGTAAGAACAGAATAAATCAACACACATGAACATTGGAATTTTTCAGGTGGAAACCCAAGGTGGGTAAAAACCACCGTTGTTATCGTCTCAATCTTCAATCTTCTTATTATAAAAAAATGTTTACAAGTTTTGTACTGGTGCAGACTTTTTCTAGTACGTAGGCATCTACTTGTTGAAGGCTACAATATTCACTCATTTTCCAACTTCTAATGGAAGGGAGCTCCAATTCCCTAGCTCTTGTATTGCTAGATATGTTTACCAGTATGTAGGCACTAGCCTACAATAGGATACCACCTTCACTCTCTATCTAGGGACCACGTTTCATAAATTTTCAGACTGGATAATCCTAGTATACATCAACATAATATGTAAGCCATGTTTCATCAAATTTTCATACTAGACCCGTCAGTAACATTAAAGCTAAAACTCAATCACCATTGTAATATGACCATCAAATACAATTACATCAACCAATCACTAAAACCCATCAACTCTGAAGAAAAACACAATCAATCAATTTGAACAATTAGATCACTATGACTGGAACACAGAGCTGAACCCAGAACACTGCATCAACAACCAGAACCAACTGCAACCTCAAAAATCATATGTCAGAATGTATACACTACTTTAATGAGGACAACCTGTGTGTGTATGCTAATTTCTGTAACCCAACCTACGTATACCTCTAAAGATACTAAATTATAAAAATTTTGAACCAAAAACTATATTAACCATAGACATTCTGAAGATTTACCATCATATTACAGAGTTCTAAACAGATAGCAGCAAACATCACCCTTCTTACTCAATCAATCAATCAGCCAGACTCAATCTCCTTATATAGTCAGTTTTACTTCAGATCTAATGAGGACATCATTGGAAAACAACAATAAAATAATAAAATTGATCACATAAATCAATCATTTCTGAACAACAAGCCCGTCCTATGCATATGCTACTTGGAAGTGCCAAATTCATTTGTATACGCATCTTCACCGAGGCGAACTTGCGTATAGATCTGCAAATAATGACTTATAACTTCTCATCTTTTCAAGACTTCAAATATACTTAGATCATAGCATATAAAGGTTAAAACATGCGTTACCAATTAGATCTAGACTATCCATTATCAGATCATACAATGATAAGTCATTTCAGGTCTCATGATCCTCATCCAACATTGTATCCAAGGGTGCACAAGATGTTTCTAATCTATATCATAACCATAGCCCTTACAACACAAAATATACTTCAGATAGAAGTATTCATGAAAAACCCTTTCACTTGTGTACTTATCCCTTTGATCTTCTTCTCCTTATATACTTAGATCCTTTATCAATACCATGCACCAAAACAACACTTAGAACCTATGGTATTCTTAGACGGGATTATGTAACCTTTATTTTCCTCAATATTGTGGGTTAATACCATGGTATAGACCCTTGGTATTCTTTAACCTTAATTTTCCATCCCATACATGCTTTTCCTTATGTGAAACTGTGTGCATACATATACACTCCTTTTATTTTGTGTACCTCTGTGTATACGTGATTTGGACTAGGTTAACCAACGTATACAACTTAAAACATTCTTTTTCCTCAATTTCTTGATTCTGATATGTAATCCTTTGTCCCATCATCTTGTTCTTCTGTTCTATTACTCTATTACCTTTTAATAGACCTGTTATAATGTGAGTTGCCATCATGCATCACTTTATAATTTCTGAACTGACCTGTATGTGGGTTTCCATCAAGGACAACATATTATGTACCATAATGCCAACAATATCCCCCTTTGGAATTGATGGCAACCATATTGGTGTTGATCATTTCAATCTGTAGAACCTGTTAGATATATCAAGCAACACCAAGATACTCTCCCCCTTTGACATCAAGGGAAAAGCGCAGACCAAGATATTCTCCCCCTTACTACATGTTGAGAGGAACTATACTATCCATGCCCCCCCTGAGCACATGCAGAGTCTACAAAAATATTTTTCAAAATAATAACATGACTCTATAACTCAACTATGTGAGTATGACCTTCCTATCACTAATGACTCATACATACATCAGTCACCCAACCAAGTGGGGATACATCAAATGTTCATACATGACTGAAAATTGCAATTATTACATCATCCTTCCCATGCATAGTGGGGGTACAATTTATATCATGTTTCTAAAAGGACTCATCCATAATAGACTATGATGGAAAAAGACACATTATTACACCATAGGTCTTTACATGACATTTTCATCAAATGACATTAATAACTAAGACCATAGTTGAATTCAACAACCATGATGCCAACAATCCATAATATTTTGAAGGCTAATGCTCCCCTTGAACCTGTGCTACCTGTGCATTATCAACAATTCATTCATCAAGGAATCTTCATCAATCAAATAAACATCAATGAGAAAATCATATCAGCAGATTGTATCCATCAATATCAGACTGAACAACCATGTGAGAAATTGTTTTTGAGTCTGACCCATTGTTTTTCTATAAAAAAACACATACGCTACTGTTGGCACAGAAACTCGTGTATATACGCGACTCTGCTTCATGAAATTCACTTATAGAAAACAATCCTTTGAATCTAAACAAACTGGTTTTAACAAGACGAGGTAGAAACAACTCCAAAGTTTTGTCTGAGATATTCAAATGCTTCTCTAGGAAGAGGTTTGGTAAATATATCAGCAACCTGATCCTTGGAGGGAACATACTCTAGTTTAACCTTTTCTTCAAGTACTTGTTCTCGTAGAAAATGTTACTTAATGGGTATGTGCTTGGTCTTGGAGTGGATAACAAGATTTTTTGAGATACTAATCACACTTGTATTGTCACATTGTATAGAGATGGGTGGGAACATGTAATTTGAATACCTTGTAATGTTTACATCATCTAAATAATTTATGTGCAGCAAGATGCAACAACCACATATCCTACTTCCGTTGTAGATAAGGAAATCAAACTTTGTTTCTTGTTGAACCAGATACTAATCGTGATCCCATATAAAATGCACCTCCACTAGTGCTTTTTCAGTCATCAACATTTCCAGCCTAATCCGCATCTGTATATGCTTGAAGGGTGAGATCTGTATCTTTAGGACACCATCGACCAAAGTCTTGAGTTCCTTGGAGATATTTGAATATTATATTTTTTGCCTGAAGATGTGATTCCTTCATATTGGCTTGGAATATTCCAACAATTCCTACTGCATGCATGCTATCTGGTATGGCACTTGTTAGATAAAGTAGACTTCCAATCATAGATATGTACTCTAGTTGATTCACTATAGGAGATTCATCATTATAACTGAGACTACATCCTATTACCATTGGAGTACATACTGGTTTGGAATCTTCCATTCCATACTTCTTCAAAATCTGCTTGAGATATTTAGTTTGTGAGAGAAAGATGCCATCTTTTGTTTGTTGCACTTGTAGACCAAGAAAACAGGTTAGTTCTCCAAGAAAAGAAATTTCAAATTCTTGCTGCATAACAAAAGAAATTTTTTGACTAATAGATTCTTCATTACTGTCAAAGATGATATCATCAACATAAACAATAATAATTAGTAGTTTATTATTCTCAATTTTTGTATATAAGTTTCTATCTGCGGATCCTTTTGTGAAGCCTTCTTGTTGAAGATATTTGTCAAGGTGATAATGTCATGCCCTCAGAGCTTTTTTTAGTCCATATAAAGCCTTTTTGAGTTTGCATACAAGCTTTGCATCATTTCCCAGAATGAATCCTTCTAGTTGTTCAACGTATACTTCTTCTTCTAGATCTCCATTAAGAAATGCAAATTTTACATCCATTTGATAAACTTTGAATTTTCAAAAACTTGAAAGAGAAAGAAACATTATTATGGCTTTAAGTCTAGCTACAGGTGAAAAAGTTTCTTCAAAGTCTATACCTTCTTGTTGTGCATACCCTTTAAAAACAAGACTTGCTTTATTCCTAATTACCTCTCCATTTCATTCAACTTATTCTTGAATATCCATTTTGTCCTTATAACATTTTTATCATGAGGTCTAGGAACTAATTCCCAAGTTTCATTCTTTTCAATTTGGTCAAGTTCTTCATCCATGGCCTTAACCCAACATTCATCGTTGCGAGCTTCATTTACATTTTTTGGTTCTGTGAAGGATAATAAGGCTAGATAACTAGAGGATCATACAAGAGTTCTTCTTGTTTGTACACCAGACCCTTTTTCTCCTAGAATTTGAGATTCTGGATGATTCTTTTGAACATACTTGGATGGAGCCTTTTCCCTATCAGATGTATCTTCTTCTGATGCTTCATTGATTTCTTCCTCTATATAATTTCGATTTGATACGGGAAAGAATTCATCGTCTTCATTATTATCATCTTCTTTTGTTGATGTCGCCTGTTTCAGATTTTTGTATGCTTCATTGGTTACAACATCAATGCATTCAACAATTTTTCGAAGTCTCTTATTATAACATTTATATCCCTTACTTCTAGATGAATAAAAAAGAAATATTCCTTCATTTTCTTTAGATTCAAACTTACCAAGTTTTTCATCAGCCTTTTTGATGAAAAATTTGCTTCCAAAAACTCCGAAGTGTTTTAAAGTGGGAAGCTGACCATACCAAAGTTCATATGGAGTTTTAACACTATTTACACGTACATAAGATTTGTTGAGAATATTTATTGCATTATGTGCATATTCACCCCATAAGGTGTCAGAAGTTCCAAACTTATCAGGCATAGCTTGAGCCATTTTTTGAACTGTTCTATTCATTCTTTCCAACATGCCATTTTGTTGAGGATATCTGGCAACAGAGAATTGTCTCTTGATTCCATGTTGTTGACAAAATTCAAAGAATTCATCTTATATGAATTCTCCTCCTTGATCAGATCTGAGACATTTGATTTTTAGATCTAATTCATTTTCATCTAAAGCTTTGAAGACCTTAAACTTTTCAAATGCTTCATATTTATGTTTTAGTAAACCAATCCAACACATTCTAGAAAAAATCTCAATGAATAGCATTGTATGAGAGGAGTTTATCTTTATCACCTATCATGTGTTTAGAGCATATGCTATCAACGTACCATTAATTTTCTTGTCCTTATACAAAAAGATCTATGCCACATCTTTCATACTCTAGTTCCTTCCTTTTCCATACTTTGGAGTTTGATGACGTTTTCTCCTTTTGATATGCTGGTCAAAATTTGCTCCTAAATTCAGATTCTTCATGACCAAAGTTATTGAAAAATTAACATTCAATTTCATCTTTAAGAGGTGAAAAATTATTATAAGAGATATTCTTGATTCCTTTCATGCTCCTTTGTTTTCTTGCTTCTCTAATCATGATACTTTTGTAAGCAACACATTGAGCAGCCTTATGACCAAAGTTATGGAATGAAAAGCATTGTCCATTAAAGAATAAGTTTTCGTGATCATAAAATCTTTTGGTATTGTTCACATTTTGGTTAGTGCTTCTATTAAAGTTCACCCTTGGGGTAAAATGATCATGCTTTACCTGGAGAGTACCTTTTGGCTTTTGCGAAGGATTGATGCATTGTTGACTGGTTTTTTCTACATCAAGATAGATTCTTGTGATGGCTTAAGACTTTTATGGTTGAGATGTTTCTCTAGTGTATCTAAGGCCAGTATTTATAAAAGGAGAACACTGAACCTTAATGATTTCATCTAATGTTTATGATCCTTTAGAAAATCTAAGATTCAAAGATTTTGTCTTCTCAAGTTCCTTTCTTAGACTCACTACTTCACACTAATTTTTCATTGTGCTTTTCCCTTTCTGTGAGTTGATGTGTCAAAGTTTCTATGACTATATTCTTTTCTTCTAAGCAAATTTTGAGTTGAGTGATTTATTCAAGAAAATATTCTTCTTCTAAGGAATTCATAAACTTATCATTTTCATAAGCCATCAAAAATTTAATATCTTGATCAGATTCACCTTCATCACTATTAGACATGCCATCACTATCTTCATGAGTATAATAACATTATATTAACAACTTATTTCTTATTACCTTTTGCAGAATCCTTTCCTTTGTCATGGTTATCTTTATGAGGTCATTTAGTAGCATAATGAGCAACTCTACCGCAAGAAAAACATTTGAAGGGAAGCTTACATTTGAATCTTCTAGTACCTAGTTGAAGTTTCTTCACAAAGTTTATCTCATATTCTTCTGATATATATCCTGATTCCTTAAGATCTTCCTTTTCTTTTCCCTTTGCAGAGGCTTTGAAAGTTGCTTCTTTGATTTCTGAGGGACCTCCTTTCCTCATTTCAAAGGTAGTTAAAATTCTATGAAGCTGAACAATAGTAATAGATTGTAGATCCTACTACTCTTCAATGGCAGATACTTTTGACTCAAATTTAGGAGATAGAGATCTTAAAATTTTCCCTACTATAATAGCCTCCTTTATTTCTTCACCCAAATTCTTCATATGATTTACAATCTCATCTACTCGTAAAAGGTAACTAGAAATACTTTCATCTTTATGCATCTTGAGAGTTTCATATTGAATTCTGATAGTTTGGAGTTTGGCATGTTTTACTTGGGAGTCTCCTTTGTAGCTCTAAATGATTTTGTCCCATATTGCTTTGGCTGTGTTGAGTTGTGTGACTTTGACGAATTCTGATTCTGATAGACTTCCCAATAATGCATTGATGACTTCGGCATTGGCTTCATATAATATCTTTTATTGGATCTATGGGGACTGTTGTTAGATATTGGTATCCTCCTTCCACAATTGCCCAAACATCAGCTCCAAGTGATTGAAGATATTCTCTGGTTCTTATCTTCCAATATGCTAAGTTATTTCCGTTGAAGATTGGTGGTCTAATAGATCCCATTCCTTTGTGGTTGCTCATCTTGAGAGATCTTCCTTCAAGTGATCAAGCTTCTTCTCAAGGACCTGCTTTGATACCAATTGTTGGGAAAATACTGAGAGGGGGGATCAATTTCACAATAATTATTTTCCTTTTCACACTATATATGTGATTTTATAGAAACCAAATAGCGTATGTCTGCGACTATAATGAATGAAACCAACATATAGATAATAAACTTGTAAAAAAAACTAATTCATTGTTTGTTGAACTTAAATCAGAGTGTGATGCATTTGCTAAGTAGTAAACAGATGCAGTAAGAATAGAATAAATCGACACACATAAGAAGCACACATGAACACCATGATTTTTCAGGTGGAAACCCAATGTGGGAAAAAACCACCGTTGCTATCGTATTAGTCTTCAATCTTCTTATTATAAAAAGTGTTTACAAGTTTTGTAATGGTGCAAAAGTTTTCCAGTATGCAGGCATCTACCTGCTGAAGGCTACAACCTTCACTTGTTTTCTAGCTTCTACTAGAAGGGAGATCCAACCCCATAGCTCTTGTACTGGGTGATATGTTTACCAGTACATAGGCAGCCTCTGCAAATGATGAATTATAAGTTTGAAACTTTTCAAGACTTAAGATATACCCAGATCATAGCATATAAAGGATAAAACATGTGTTAGCAATTAGATATAGACTATCCATTATTAGATCATACAATGATAAGTCATTTCAGGTCTCATGATCCTCATCCAACATTGTATCCAAGGGTGCAAAAGATGTTTTAGATCTATATCATAACCATAGCCCTTACAACACAAAATATACTTTAGATAGATGTATTCATGAAAAAACCTTTCACTTGCACACTTATCCCTTTGATATTCTTCTCCTTATATACTTAGAGCCTTTGTCAATAACATGCACCAAAACAAAACTTAGAACCTATGGTATTCTTAGACAAGATCATGTAACCATTATTCCTCTCAATATTGTGGGTTAATACCATGGTTTGGACCCTTCGTATCTTTAACCTTAATTTTTCATCCCCTTTTCCTTATGTTAAACTGTGTGCATACGTATACACTCCTTTTATTTTGCATACTTGCATGTGTACACAACTTGAACTAGGTTAACCAGCATATACAAATTGAAACATTCTTTTTCCTCAATTGCTTGATTCGGATCTGTAATCCTTTGTCCCATCATCTTGTTCTCATGTGCTATTACTCTGTTACATCTGAATAGACCTATTACAATGTGAGTTGCCATCATGCATCACTTTATCATTTATGAACTAACCTGTATGTGGGATTCCATCAAGGACAACATATGTACCATAATTCCAATAGACATTGTTGGAAATACTAGGGGGGGTGGGTGAATCAGTATTCCTTATAAATCATCACTTTTCAATATTTTCAAAGCATCAGTTAATCTTCACTTATTATTAATGTTTATGCAGTAATAAAAGTAAATAAAAGAACCTATTAGGCACAAGAATTTTAGGTGGAAAACCCCCTCCAGGTCAAAAACCACCGAACAATTTTCTAATAAATTATTTAATTTTCAGCCCCAACTGAAATGAAAGCAACAACTTCCTATAATTCTAAAAAAACTTTCTTCTCCAACTCCCACTGGAAGGATGCCCCAATGCCTTGGTTTCTTCAGTATTCAACTGAATGGATGCCCCAACATCCCTAGACCAACCTACCACCCTGAAGTGTTCACAGGCTCCAATGTGTAGGTGACTTCATGCACCAGCCTAGCACCTCCCTACCACCCTATAATGACTGAAATAAGACAAGAGTGTGGATTATTGTACCAGGTACAACGATCCATGATACAATATGATTTACAATTATTTTGACCCTACACCCAATCACGCTATGACTTGCAACCCAACCATGACATCATCCCAAAAGAGAATCCTATACCTCCCAATAATGCCTTTTCAACTCTAGGAAGATTGACTCTTTTACAATAATGACTCTTCCAATGATGACACTTTTACAAATGACTCTTTTACAACTTTACAATGATGACTCTTGGCCTTGACACTTCTTCGCAATATACGAATGTATGTCATGTCCTCAATGGATGTCCCGCTGCAATGCTTCCTTTGATTTGATACTTCTTCTCTTGAATTATTACTTGAAGTTTTACTTGAATCTTATTCTACATTCATGAAAAATTTTCTCGATGAAACCAATCCCAAAACAAAACAAAATACCCTTCAACTTACCTTTGCTTGCAAAACACATATAAGTGCATAATAATGAATAAAGACAAATTAAAATTACAATGCGTTCCTGAAGTGTGCCTGTCGCTTTTGTTGTTGAATTGTTGTAGTAGTAGACAAAGACTCCCACTCTTGATATAGGCCTGGACTCTATGCAAGACTATATCCAAAATTTTTCCCTTCACTATTGATGTGTGGTCCTTACTACAGTGATCCTTGAATGCATACTTTTTCTTGCATTCTAGGAGATCGATATTGAATCTATTGTATCTATGTAATTTTGGATCTCCAGGGTCTGAATATTCATCCTGTGGTATCCCTCTGAGTCCTCTTTCCAACACCATAGGGATTATCAAGATTATATTCTTCAAGAAATAGTCATGCCCAATCTCCCACAATGACCTGATTATAGACTACTCAGTAGAGCGAACTTGTATGAAGTTCCACATGTCATTGTTGTGACCTTCGACCCTGAAAGCACTCCTCAAAAAACTACAATATGTCCTCTTTCTATGACTATTTATGAAATTTGAATCCAATTCTTAGAGAGAAGGTTATGATGCTTTTCCCAACGTCACTTATTTGACATGGAATTCAGGATCTTGCAAAAACCCTAACTTCCTCAGATCATATATCCTAAAATATAGCGAACCAAGATTTGCAATTTTGTAAGGAGATTCATAAAGATTTCAGCTAAAATGGGTTTTAATTTCTACCTCTGAAGCTTCACAGAATGAAATGTATAGCGAAAATTCCATGATGACTTGTTTGAAGCCACAAAATCCCTACTAGAGGAGGATATGAGGGTCATTATTTATATGAATGTCTTGAGTTGAGAGGGTCCTCAACAAGTGAACATTAGAAGGATTTTAGGAGCAAAAAAACATGATTAATTATTTCATATTCAATGACCACAACTAATTATGAGTGCCATGCCACAAACCCATAGGGTTTTAGCCCAATAACTGGGGTTACTATATTCAAACATGAATATTTCTCAAACCATGAACAATTACTCAGTGTGCCATATATCAATGGAAACATATTGATGAGTAGAATCAATCTAGAAGATCCTTGACTCAGAATAGATTAAGTTGTCAAGTCAAAAAGCCTTGCCAGATCTGGGTACCCGCTGGTCCTTCTTGGGTTGACATCAATGACAATCACTGATCAACAATCTCCCTCTTTGGAATTTATGGAAACACAAGTACTCCCCCTGCGATCATGACACTGCTTCCTACTACCTTCTCTTCCCCTTTGTCATCAATGGAAAAGGGTAACTCCCCTTGACAAACAACCATCCTGTGGACCTATACACACCTCCACTTCCTGTTTCTACTTGAGTAGATAAGAGAAAGAGTCTAATTAAATATTGGGAGAATCCTAAGATTTTGAAAAAGATACTCAAATGCTTCACGAGGTAATGGTTTGGTAAAGATGTCAGCAATTTTTTCCTTTGTGCTAACATTTTCAAGCTTGATATTCTTTTCGGCGACCTGCTCTCTAACCAAATGATATTTAATCGGAATGTGCTTTTTTTTTGAATGCATCACATGATTCTTGGAGATACTAATGGCACTATTGTTATCACAAAATATGGGAATAATCTCATCAAACTTGACTTGAAGATCTTGCAAAGTTTTTGTCATCTAGAGAATTTGTGTACAACAAATTGCTGCCATGATATATTCTACTTCTGCGATGGATATAGAGATTGAAAACTACTTTTTACTTAACCATGAAACAAGACAACTACCTAGATAGAATGCTTCTCCACTAGTACTCTTACGATCATCAACACTTCCTCCCCAATCTACATCTGTATAAGCTTGGATAGCCAAATCATTTTTTTTGGGATACCATAGACCATATTCCATTGTGCCCTTAAGATATCGAAGAATTCTTTTAATGATAATAATATGAGATTCTTTTGGTGCTACTTGGAATCTTGCTACTTATCCAACTACCTGCATCACATCAAGCAGGGAGGTTGTCACAAATAGGAGACTACCAATCATGGATCTATACAACCTTTGGTCCACATCCTTTGACAAATCTTAACTTGCAACCTATTATCATGGGGGTAAGGACTGGCTTGCAATCTTCCATCTAGAATTTTTTGAGCATTTCCTTGATGTACTTGGTTTGATATATGAATATTCCTTTATTTTGCTGATAAATCTGAAGCCCCAAAAAATATGTTAGCTCACCAAGCATAGACATTTCAAAATCTCTTTGCATTTTTGTGGAAAAGTCTTTACTTAGTCTGTCATCATTGCTTCCAAAGATTATATCATCCACATAAACCTCGATAATCATTAGGTTATCTTGATCCACTTTCAGATAGAGATTGTTGTCAATGCTTCCTTTCTTGAATCCTTGTTGATGTTGATACCTATCAAGACGAGCATATCAAGCCCTAGGAGCTTGCTTGAGACCTGTAGTGCCTTCTTTAATATGAAAACGTAGTTTTCTTTGTTAGTGAGCAGAAAACCTTCGGGTTTTTCAATGTAAACTTCTTCTACCAATTCACCATTTAGAAAGGCTAAGTTAACATCCATTTGAAAGATCTTGATTTTCCTCGAGCATGCATAAGAAAGAAACATTCTAATAGCTTCCATTATGGAAATGAGAGAAATTTTTTCTTCAAAATTGATTCCTTCAACCTGTGCATATCCTTTGCAAACTAATCTTTCCTAGTTCCTAGTAACCTGTAATCCTTCAATTGTTTTTCTCCCCTTAACTTGTAATGAAACTTCCATCGTATTCAAACTACCTTCCTGTTAATCGTAGACTTGTGCCATATATTGCTGCATAGACTCCTCCTCTACAAACATTAAGGAGTCAACAAGCTAGATTGCTAAAAATAGTGAATCACCTAACATGCCATCTTGACTTGAGTCATTATTTGAACGAACTGCTAATTCCTCATGACCTTTTGCTTTTACAAATCCTAAAAGCATAACTACTAAAACCTTGTTATTTTCTTGGCCTTCCTGTACTTGTTTCCTTTTCCATACCTTATTATTCCTGCAAACTCAAGCCATGTGCCCATAGTTATCACACTTGAAGCATTCAATGTTGTCCATAGGTGATTCCATCTGATATATGCAACCATGAGCGTTGTGGCCATAGTTATGGCATTTGAAACATTCAATGTTTGGCCCATCTAGCATGTATTCTCTTCTAACAAAATCATCATGGAACCTGTCTCCTGATCCTGAAAACTAGCTTCTAAGGTTTTGAAGATAATTATTGTACTTGTCAAAACTTCATAATCCCTAGCCATATGCCCATAGTTAGCACATAAAAAGCAATAACCATTAAATAAATATGTGTACCTGAATGGTTCATTCGGATTCAATGGTCCTTGATAGTTATACATGTCAATCACTTTACAATCCTTGGACATATGTCCATAGTTAGTGCATGAAAAACAATAATCATTAAACAAACGAACATACCTGGAAGATTTTTCATTCTTCTTTGGAGGCAGTGTTGTAGTTTGTTGTGGTCCTTCGTTCTTGATTGCTTTGGTCTTGTTCTTAGGAGTTGCAACATTCTTCTTTTCTTTTCACTTTGATCAACTTCCTTCTTAGAATCATCCTGCAAAAATTCGGAGCTTGTAACTTCATCAACTGGAGCTTTACCATCTTTAATTGCCTTCCTTTTTGCTTCTTCATCTATCTTATCTTGTAAGTGTTCTTTTTATGATCCCTTGATTTTTTCGATCTCATCACGGGTTGCATCAAGTTCTTCTTGCTTTTGAGCAAGATCTTCTTGAAACCATATTTTCAAGATCTTCTTAGACTCTTCATTTTATTTGATGATTTCTTTTGCATTCTTCAATTCTGCTTCCAAAAGTCTTGTCTTTTCCTTTTGACTTTCAAGTTCCTTTATCACCTTGATCACTTGATTTTGAAACTTTGTTTTACTCATTTCTCCCATTTCTTCATCATAATCAGAAGGATCTAAATTTTCAATAACATTTTGACCTGATTTCTTTGTTTACTAGAGATTATGAAGCTTTTCCCAAAGAGCTTTAGCTCTTGAACATTGACCAACTTTTGTTTTCACAGAATTTGGAAAAGCATTCAAAATTACATTCATGGCCTTTGAATTGTACCTTTTAGCTTTTCCAGTAGATGTGTCTCTAGAAACAATTGATTCCCATACTCCATGTGCTTGGAAATGTACTTTAGATTTTGTTGTACCTATACCTTCCTTTGAAATCCTTATAACCTGCTTCTTTGACTTTCCCATCTCTATGCTATGAAAACTAACTTCTAGCAGTTAAGTTGCTACTGACGTAACCAGGCTCTGAAACCAATTGTTGGAAATATTGAGAGGGGGGTGAATAAGTATTCCTTAGCAATTAACACTTTTAAATATTTTTAGAGCATTATTTAATTTTCAATTATTATTAATGTTTATGTAGTAATAACAACAAATAAAATAACATAGTAGGCACCAGACTTTTAGGTGGAAAACCCCCTTTGGGTCAAAAACCACCGAACGCTTTTCTAATAAATTCTTTAATCTTCAGCCCCAACTAAAATGAAATCAAAAACTTCCTAGAATTCTAGAAAATCATTCTTCTCCATCTCCCACTAGAAGGATGCCCCAATGCCCTGGTTTCTTCAGTAGTCAACTAAATGGATGCCCCAACATCCTAGACCAGCCTACCACCCTAAAGTGTTCACAAGATCCAACCTGTAGGCAACTTCATGCACCAACCTACCACCTCCCTGCCACCCTATAATGACTGAAATGAGGCAAGAGTGTGGATTCCCATACCAAGGACAACGATCCATCATACAATATGATTTACAATGATTTTGACCGAACACCCAATCACATTATGACATGCAACCCAACCATGAAACCATCCCAACAGAGACTCCTATACCTCCCAATAATGCCTTTTCGACTCTAGGAAGATTGACTCTTTTACAATAATGACTCTTCCAATGATGACACTTTTACAAGTGACTCTTTTGTAACTTTACAATGATGACTCTTGGCCTTGACACTTCTTCACAATATACAGATTATTGTCATGTCCTCAAAGGATGTGGCACTACAATGCTTCCTTTGATTTGATTCTTCTTCTCTTGAATTCTTGCTTGAAGTTGTACTTAAATCTTCTTCTACGTGCATGAAAAATTTTCACAGTGAAACCAATCCCAAAACAAAACAAAATACCCTTCAACTTACCTCTGCCTGCAAAACACATGTAAGTGCATAATAATGAATAAATATAAATTAAAATTACGATAAGTACCTGAAGTGTGATTGTCACTTTTGTTGTTGAATTGTTGCAGTAGTAGACAAATAATCCCACTCTTGATATAGCGTAGAATATGTGCAAGACTATATCCAAAATTCATCCCTTAACTATTGATGTGTGGTCCTTACTGCAGTGATCCTTGAATGCATACTTTTTCTTGCCTTCTAGGAGCTCGATATTGTATATGTGTATCTATGTAATTTCAGATCTATAGGGTCTAAAATTTCATTTTGTGGTATCCATTTGAGTTCTCTTTCCAACCCCATAGGTCTTATCAATATTGGATTATTCAAAAAATAGTTATGCCCAATCTCCTACGATGACTTTATTGTAGACTAGTTTAGTAGAGAAAATTTGTATGAAGTGCCACATGTCACTGTTGTCACCTTCGACCCTGAGAACACTACTAAAAAAACTACATTATGTCCTCTTTTTTGTGAATATTTAAGAAATTTTAATCCAATTCTTAGAGAGAAATTTATGACGATTTTCCCAACGTCACCTATTTTACATGGAATTCATGATCCTGCAAAAACCCTAAATTACTCAGATCATATATCCGAAAATATAGCGAACCAAGATCTAAAATTCAGTCAAGAGGTTCATAAGGATTTCGCGTCAAATGGGTTTTAATTTCAACTTCTAAAGCTTCTCAAAAAAAAAGTTATAGAGAAAATTCCACAATGACCTATTTGAAGCCACAAAATCCCTACTAAAGGAGGATATGAGGGTCATTATTTATATGAATGTCTTTAGTTGAGAGGGTCCTAAACAAGTGAACATTGGAAGGATTTTGGAAGCAAAAAAAACCATTATTAATTATTTACTTTTCAATTACCACAACTAATTATGAGTGCCATGCCACAACCCTATATGGTTTTAGCCCACTAACTGGGGTTGCTAACTTCAAACATGAATATCTCTCAAACCATGAAGAATTACTTGGTGTGCCATATATCAATGGAAACATCTTGATGAGTATAATCCATCTAGAATATCCTTGACTTGCAGTAGAGTAATTTGTTAAGTAAAAAATACCTTGAAAGATCGGGGTAGCCCCTGGTGCTGCTTGGGTTGACATTAATGGCAACCACTGATTAATATAGATAAGGAGTTGTAAGGCAGATAATGATGAGATAATACATGCACAAGAAAATAAAGCAGAGGTCAATGCTATACTTCTTTAGAGTTTGTCAAAACTACAGTGATAAGGGCTACTTTGAATCAACCATGCACATGAGGATGGGGCTAATGGAGCATATGGCAGTAGATCCCCTGTTAGACACAAATTGGATAGATCTGACACAGTGAGAGATGGAAGGTTGTTGGACACTTCAGGAAGGAGGGGTGATGAATAGAGCTATTATTATAGTTCTTGTTTGGATAAACATCATGATCGTCGTCACTATCATCCTTATAGGATTAATGATAGGGGATACTTACCGGATGAATTCAAGAAAGCAAAAGAACCTACTTTTGATGGAGATGTGAAGAAGCCGGAAGATGCAGAGGCTTGGATACTTGGAACGAACAAATTATTTGAGTTGCATGAGTACACAGATAACATTAAGTCTAGAATAAATATCTTCAGCTTGAAAGGTAAAGCACACATCTGGTGGGAAGATGTTAAGCAGGTTAGAGACATCAGAACAAATGCCTTGAGTTGGTGGGAATTCAAGATACTTTTGAGGAAGAAGTACTTGTCAGAAAGGTACTACGACATTAATGCTAAAGAATTATATGAGTTAAAGATGGGATCAATGACAGACGAAGAGTACATGACCAAGTTTCTAGATCTATTGAGGTATGTATTGTATCTTACTAATGAGAAGGCTAAAGTTCAATGGTTTTTCAGTGGTTTTACATTAGCATTTAAAGATCAGATTGAGTATGATGAGCCTCGATCACTTGAGGAAGTTATTGGGAAACTGAAGCATTGATAGGAGCAATCAAAGCGTAAGAATGAATATTAGCATAGAAGGAAGGGAAAATAAAAAGGGAAGGGAGGGAAAATAAAAAGGTAGAGTTAAATGGAAACCTAAGAGGACAAAGCCTCAACATGCAGATGGGAAAGAAAATATGGCACTGCAAAAGAAGTTTAATGCAGCTAGACAAGGACATGGGTCATAATAGCAGCAACAACACCATAGAGGTGAGGGAGCTGGTTGGTTGGAGTGTTGGACATTTGGTGAGGAACACCTCAGGAGATATTATCAGTAGGATCAGAGTGGAAGGCCTAAGATATATAGTGCACAGGAGGCATAGACTATTGGAGATGTTGGTTAGAGTATTCCACATATCTATGGATCAGTGGATAGCAGGAAAGCAGAACACTAGGCATCTATCATTGATATGGATGGTAATCTTTGTGATCAATTTATTTCTATTTTCATTGACACTGGATCTAATTATAGCTATGTTAGTCCTCACTTGGTGGATAAGTGTGGTTTGAATAAGGAATTGCATGCAGAGTCTCGATTAGTGCATTTGGCTACAGGTACAAAGAAGTGAGTTCATCATTGGGTGATAGCTTGCGCATTTGATTTGAATGGTATTCCTATTGCAGCACATTTGAGTGTTTTACAATTGGGTTCATACAGTATGTTATTGGGCATGGATTGGTTGTACCTACACAAAACCAAGGTAGACTGATAGGACAAAGCTATTGAGTGTGTTGATGATAGTGGAGAACTAAGATCCTTACAAGGTAAGAAGAAAACTATATCAATTAGGATGGTGACAACTATGTAAGCTAAGCATAGCCACGGGAAAGGGTGCAAGCTATTTTCCATAAACATTTCTATTTATAAGGGTAAGGAGGCTGAGGCTGAGGATGTGTTGAGTAGATATCCAGTGTTGCAGAAGTTTCAGGATGTATTTCCTGAGGACATTATAGATTGTCCACCTCACAAGGAGGTATAAATTTCGATTGAGTTAGTGTCAGGGGAAGCTCAAGCATCAAAAGAACCTTATAGTATGAGCACACCTTAGTTGTTTGAGCTGAAGTTGCAACTGAAGGAAATGTTGGAAAAGGGATACATTAGGCCAAGTGTATCACCTTGGGGCGTACTGGTCTTGTTTGTGAGGAAGAAAGATGGTACCCTCAAATTATGTATTTATTACAGGCAGTTGAACAAAGTGTCTATCAAGAATATATATCATTTTCCAAGGATTAATGACTTGTTCGATCAGTTGAAGGGAGAAGCAATGTTCTCGAAGATTGACTTGAGATCCGGATAGCATTAGGTACACATCAAAGAGGAGGAAATTTAGAAGACTGCGTTCAGGACCAAGTATGAGCATTATGAGTTTGTTGTAGTTCCATTTGGCTTAGCTAATGCTCCAGCTACATTTATGTGTTTGATGAATAGTGTGGTGTGTTGATAGTTTTTTTATTGTGTTCATTGATGATATACTAGGATATTCTAAAAATGAGGAAGAGCATGTTGAGCAATTAGCAACAATATTGAGATTGTTGAGGGAGCATCAGTTGTATGCTAAGCTTAGCAAGTGTAGTTTATTTTAGAATAAGGTGCACTACTTGGGACACGTTGTCTCCAAGGAAGGCATTGCAGTAGATCCAAAGAAGATAAGGGCCATCATGGAGTGGGTAGCTCCTAAGAATGTGGACGAGGTAATATATTTCATGGGTCTGGCAGGCTATTATAGGAGATTCATCAAGAAATTCTCACAGATTTATTATCCTAATACATCATTGCAAAGGAAAGGTAAGAAGTTCGAATGGACTAAGGAGTGTGAGGTCAACTTTGAGTAGCTTAAGTAGTTGTTGATGCATGCACCAGTGCTACAGATTGCAGATCCAGAAAAAGAGTTTGTGGTATGCACAGATGCTTAGAAGAGAAGGTTTGGTGGAGTCCTTAAGTAGGATGGACATGTGGTATGTTATGAGTCCCAGAAACTAAACAAGGACGACCAGAACTACCCGACACATGATCTTGAGTTAGCAACGATCATACATGCACTGAATATGTGGAGGAACTATCTTCTTGCCAGGCGATTTGTGCTTATGAGTGATCACATTGGATTGAGGTATTTGTTTTACTAGTTGAATCTAAACTCTAGGAAGGCTAGATGGTTGGACACAATCAACGAGTTTGATTTTGAGATCAGGTACATCAAAGATAAAGAGAAAAGGGTGGAATATGCTCTCAACAGACAGGTATAGATACATCACTTGGCAACTATGATAGGGCCTTGCAGGGATGACAACAGGATGTCATGTATATGGAGATTGTGCACAAGTTGTAGTAGGGTGGAAGTACAGGTACAGGTGCAGGTGCACAGGGCATGGACTATTGTCTTACAGTAGATGGATTGATCAAGTTTCGAGACAGGATATATGTACCAGATAACAATGAGCTCAAGAAGGTGATCTTGAGGGAGTTTCATGCAAAACCATATTCAGGTCACTCAGATTATCATAAGACATTGACTGCAGCGAAGATATGTTACTATTGGTTGAATTTGAAGAGGGATCTAGCAGAGTTTGTGACTAGATGTTTTGATTACCAACGAGTGAAGGAAGAGTGTAAACATCCAGGTGGAATGCTATAATCGATTGTGATTCTAGAATGAAAATGGGAGGTCATTTCCATGGATTTCATTATAGGGTTGTCGTAGACAGTGAAGCAACATGATTCCATCATGGTCATTATGGATAGGTTAACAAAGGTTTCACACTTCATTCCGGTGAAGTCTACGTACTCAGCTAGAAATATGGCACAGGTGTTCATCGAAGATGTGGTTAGAATACATGGTGTTCTGAAGAAGATTGTGTCAGACATGGATAAGAAGTTCACTTCCAAGTTTTGGAAGGAGTTATTTGTAGGTTTGGGCATAGAGTTGGCCTTCAGCACAGCTTATCATCCGCAGATAGATGGATATATAGAGAGGGTCAATAGGGTATTAGAGGACATGTTGAGGATGTATGTGATGTACTAGCATATGAGATGGGAAGAGTATCTCCCTTTGGTAAATTTTGCATACAACAACGAATATCAAGAGTCATTAAGGATGAGTCATGTTGAGGAATTGTATAGGCGAAGTTGTAACACTCCCATCAGTTGGAGTAATCTGGTTAGCAGAGTATTGATTGGACCAGATATGTTGGTAGACATGGAACAAGAGATGTAGGTGATAAAGAAGAATCTCAAGGCAACACAGGATAGGTAGAAGAGTTATGCAGATAGGAATAGGTTGTTCAAGGAGTTCCAAGTTGGGGAACATGTGTACTTTCTCATCAAACCGAAGAACAACTCCTTGTGGATTGGCTCATGTGCCAAGTTGGCACCACTTTTTTGTGGACCCTTCAACATTATTGAGAGGATTGGGCTAGTAGCCTATTGACTTGCACTACCTCCGACAGTGAAAGTCCATGATGTTTTCTATGTTTCATTGCTTAAGAAGTATGTTAAAAATGTTGATCATGTGATTGACTAGTCTATATTGTAGGTGGAACCAGATGGAGAATTCCAGTTGGAGCCTAATTGTATATTATAGAAAAAGGTTCTGATGCTCCAAAACTGAGAAATCGAGCAAGTTAAAGTGCAATGGAAGCACTTTGGGCCTATTGAAGTTACATGGGAGATGGAAGATCAGATGCAAGCCATGTATCCTTTCTTGTTTGCTCGTTGAGGCAAAGCAACTTTGATATGGTGGTTTGGTGATTTCTTATGGTGGTTGGTAGTTTCTTATGGTGGTTTGGTAATTGCTTTATGGTGGTTTAGTATTTTCTTATGATGGCTTGGTATATGCTTCATGGTGGTTTAATATTTTCTCTATGTTGGTTTAGTATATGCTTTTTGGTGATCAATATATGCTTTATGATGGTTGATATATGCTATATGATGTTTTGATATATGCTTAGATATGATGTTAGTATATGATTTGATATATGCTTTGGTATATGATTTGGCATATGTTTTGGTATCTATAATTTTGGTGATGTCGCTATATGTACACCCATGTATGGATGTAAATACTATAACGAGATATGTTATAAAGTTCTACTATGCGGTACGGGTTTCATGTCATTATGGTTATGTTATCATGTTATTATGCTATCATGTGGTTATGTGGTTATGTTATCATGATGTTATGATGTTATATGAGTTGGCACTTAGCAGGATGATCATTGTAAATACCGTAATGAGTTGTGTTATAAAGATCCACTATGTTGTATGTTGCCATGTTGTCATGATGTTTTTCTCTTGAGTAGATCTTTCATTGTAAATACTGCAACAAGTTGTGTTATAAAGCTCCATGAGTAGTATGTCTTCTTTCAATGAGTTTCTGAGATATACGTGTGATTGAACACCGAGGGCGGTGTCCCTTAAGGGGGAGGGTTCTGTAACAACCCTCGTGAAAATTCCATGTAATAAAAGATAAAAACAATAACCACAGATGAATGGGACACTTATTCTAAGTTGAACATCGGGCAGGACATCCTATTGGGTGTTCATTTGGTTGTTTATGGCTAAGGAAATTGGTAAAGGAAATGGCTAAGGATTTGGAAAGGAAAAATGTAATTTTGGCACAATTATTTATGAAAATAATGGAAATTAGGAGAAAAGGAGGTGAAAGGTCACAGGTTACATGCGAGGAGGAAAATGAAGGAACATAATGGAAAATGAAGAAAATAGACGCCTCATTCATAAAAAGGCTTTTGAGGATCAGTTGGTAACCTTTTGTCAGTTTAGGTTTGGAGCTCTTTCATTATTCTCTCCCTCTTTATCATACTCTTGGACACTTAGATTTTTCATGGAGCACTTTGGCATTGGATTAGGAAAGGAAAATAAGGTAAGTTATAAGCATGGTTTATCATAGACTTGAGTTATGGCTCTTGTCATGTTTTGATTAGTAAATTAATGAATAATGAATGTATGACTTAATAGATGATAATGCATCTATTATGAGAGGCCATAATACCTTCTAAAAATTCTCATATAAGTATGAAGTCCCTATGCTCATATGTGTTCATATGACCTATAGATTACATGTTCATGATGTGTTTCACAAAGGCATTTTCAGGTCAGGTCATTATTCAATTTTTGCATTAGAGGCCTTGTCATCACATTATTTATAATTTCTAGAAGTTTTATGAAGTTTTGAGCAGAACCCTGAGTCCTAGCCCTTAAAAAGTGGCTCGGAATTTGGGGTCGCTAGCATAGAACTACCTAAAAGAGGCCATAGTCACATGGAATCCTTTCTATGAGCACGATTGGAGGGTCTTAGTTGCATGGAATGCTTGGCATGGAGAAATTGGGGGTTTAGCTTAGCAAAACAGAAAGTTATCTCAGGGGTTAGGCACCTAGAGGTGTTGGCTAGCTCTTGAAGGTTTTGTATCTCCTAAGGAAGGTAATTTTGGTTTTGTTTAGTTGATTCCACTTCCTTAACTGTACTTGGGGAGTTGAATCATATCATAGTAACTCTTCATCACATGTTTACCCTGGTGGACTGGTTAGCTTGGGTAAATGTGGGAGGAGGGTGTTATAGGGTGGTATCAGAGCATAGTTGACCCCTTGGACTAGATGGGCGAAATGTTTATTAGCATACGTGTTGATTTCATATGTGTTCTTTATGTTTGTGATCATTGTGTATGCATGGTGGTGGCCATTGTTGCAGTTGTGTCTCCATGTGGAAGATGATGGTCGTCATGAGTAAATGTAAGTTATGCATTTGTTATGCATGTCAGTGTCTATATGTTGTTATGCATGCATTGTCATGGTTATGATATAGTCATGCATGGTAATTAGATAATGGTTGAAATGATGTATATATATTGATATGATTATGTTTATATATATTTAAATGTATTGCGCTAATCGAGTTGATCTTACAAATGAGATATCCTCCCCTAAACGATACTGAGGTATGTTGGTTTTGTTTATATTTTGGATTAGCTAACATGGTATACCTGCAGGAAGAAGATCAAAGATGACTATCAAAATGGTAGACTAAAATTCACGACATAAGTGCTCTCCCAACATAGCAGACACATTGAGAAGTTTGAAGGCAGAACTCAGAATTTGCAAAGAATATAATGATAGAATCATTCAAGCACGGGAGAAAAAAGTAGAGGTTAATGGAGTCATCCTTCATAGTTTTTCAGGTCTACAAAGACAAGGACCGCTTAGGATTAGAAATGGGAGGAGGATAGGACTAATGGATCATATGGCAGTAGGTCTCATGGTGGACATAGGTCAAATAGATATAACATGATTAGAGATGGAAGGTTCTCATATACACTAGATAGGAGAGGTGATGGACATAGGTTCTATTCTAGTTCTAGTTCTGAAAGGTACCATGCTCATCATTGTTATCATCCTTACAAGAGGAGTGACATGGGATATTTTACATATGAGTTCAAGAAAGCCAAGCCACCTAACATTGATGGAGATTTGAATAAATCAAAAGATTCATAGGCATGGTTACTTGGGATGAATAAGTTATTTAAGTGTCATGATTAGACAAATAATATGAAGGTCAAAATAGCTATCTTTAGCCTTAAAGGGAAAGAAAACCGTTTTTGGGAAGATGTGAAGTGGGTTAGAGACATAAGGATAGAAGAGTTGAGTTGGCATGAATTCAAAAGACTTTTCAGGAAGAAATCTTTGTCATCGAGGTACTATGACAATAAAGCTAAGGAATTCTCCTGAGCTAAAGATGGGATCGACGACAGATGAGGATAATATGACCAAGTTCCTAGACTTATTGAGGTAATCGTATCTTAAGGATGAGAAAGCCAAAGTTCATAGATTTTTTAGTGGATTACCATTAGCATTTAGAGATATAATTGAATATGATGAGCCTCGTTACTTGAATAAGTCATTGGTAAGTTGAAGCATTGTTATGAGAAATCGAAGCACAAGACAAATTCTCAACAAGGTTGGAAAGGGAAAGACAAGGTTAAAGGTAAATGGCAGACAAAAAGAAAAAGGCCCCAAGAAGCAGGTGAGAAAGAAAATGTTGCACATTACAAGAAGTTTAGAGGACCTCAGCCTAATTAACAATAGAATAGAGGTGATGGTAAAGGATGATCACAGTGTTGGACATGTGGTAAGGAGCATCTCAAGATATATTGTCTGCGGAATTAGGGTGGAAGACCTTAGATCTATAGTGTACGAGAAGCGCAGACTATTGGGGATGTTGGGCAGAGCATTCCTAGTATCTATGCAGCACTAGATAACAAGTAGGTAGATGACCAGGCATCTATTATTGAGATGGACAGTAAGATTTGTGCTCGAGTTTTTTCTATTTTGAATGACCCTGGATCTAATTATAGTTATGTTAATCCTGACTTTCTTGATAAGTGTGGTTTGAATAAAGAAGTGCATGTAGAATCTTGGTTAGTGTAGTTGGCTATAGATACAAAGAAGAGAGTTCATCATTGGGTAAGATCTTGTGAATTTGAATTAAATGGCATGCCTACATCAGTGCATTTAAATGTGCTTCCATTGGGATTATACAGTATGTTGTTGGGTATGGACTAGTTATATCTTCATAGGACCAAGGTGAATTGTTATGACAAGGCTATTGAGTGCTTGAATGACAACGGAGAATAGAGGATCTCTTAGAGTAAGATAAGGAAACATTGGTTAGAATGGTTACAGTTATGTGGGCAAATAATAGTCATAGGAAAGGGTGTGTGTTATTTGCAGTGCATATTTCTAGTGGTAAAGGTAAGGATGTTGAGGATACGGAGGTATTGAGCAGGTACCCTGTTTTATAGCAGTTTTAGGATGTATTTCCTGCAGATATTTTAGACTTGTTGTCTCATATAGAAGTGGACCTTTCTATTAAGTTGGTACAAGGGGCAGCACCAGCGTCAAAGGCATCACACAAGATGATCACACCAGAGTTAGTAGAGTTGAAGTTGTAGTTGAAGGAAATGATTTTGACAAGGGATATATTAGGTCGAGTGTATTGCCTTGGGTTACACCAATATTGTTTGTGAAGAAAAAGGATGGTACTCTCAGGTTATGCATTGATTACAGGAAGTTGAACACAGCAACCATCAAGAACAGGTATCTGTTGTCGAGGATTGACAACTTGTTTGATCAGTTGAAGGGAGAAGCAGTGTTATCGAAGATTGACCTGAGATCAGGATACCATCAAGTACGCATCAAAGAAGAGGATATTTACAAGACTAATTTATGGACTAGGTATGGACATTATGAGTTTTTTGTAGTTCCATTTGGTTTGACTAATGATCCAAATACTTTTATGTGCTTGATGAATAGTGTGTTGTGACCTTATCTGGACAACTTTGTTATTGTGTCCATTGATGATATATTGATATATTCTAAGAATGAGGAAGATCATGTCAAACACTTAGCAATAGTGTTGAGATTTCTAGGAGAGCATCAATTGTATGCCAATCTTAGCTAATGCAGTTTCTTTCAGACATAGGTGCATTACTTAGGACATGTTGTTTCCAAGGAAGGCATAGCAGTGGATCCGAAAAAGACAAGAGCTATTATGAAATGGGAAGCTCCTAGGAATGTGGATGATGTAAGGTCATTTATTGGGTTAGCAGGTTATTACAAGAGGTTCATCAATAAATTCTCACATATTTCTTATCCCATCATTTTATTGCAAAGGAAGGGTAAGAAATTCTAATGGACATAGGAATGTGTAGCAAGTTTTGAACAATTGAAGCAGCTGTTGACAAATTCTCCATTTCTTAACATTCTAGATCCAAATAAAGAGTTTGTGGTGTGCACTGTTGCTTGCAAGAGACGGCTTCGTGGAGTTCTTATGCAGGAGGAATAGGTGGAATTTTACGAATCAAGGAAACTAAATGAGCATGAGCATAATTATGTTACACATGATCTTGAGTTGGCAGTGATCATTCATGCATTGAAGATGTGGAGGAACTATATTATTGGCAGGAGGTTTTTACTAATGAGTGATCACAGTGAATTGAGATACTTGTTTGACAAACTAAATCTGAATTTTAGGCAAGCTATATGGTTGGCCACAATCAGTGAGTTTGACTTTGAGATCAGGTACATTAAGGGAAAGGAAAACAGGGTTGAATATGCTCTTAGTAGAAGAGTGCATGTGAATAATATAGTAGTTATGAGCTCTTATGGGACAAATCTGTAGGCTCATATCTTACAGGAAGGACAACAGGATGACAGGTACAGGGATCTTATGCACATGTTTCAATAAGGTATAGGTGATTAGGATGTGGACTATCATCTTGTAGCATATGGTTTGGTCAGATTTAGGGACAGGATCTATGTGTCGGAAAATATTGAGCTTGATAAGCTTATGTTGATGGAATTTCATGCTAAACCATATTCAAGCCACCCAGGATATCATAAGACATTGACAGTTGTGAATAATTTCTACTATTGGCCAAACTTGAAGTAAGAAGTGGCAAAGTTTGTGGCTAGATGTTTGGATTGTCAATAGGTAAAGGCAGAACGTAAGCATCTAGGTGGATTACTACAGCTGATTCTGATTCTAGAATGGAAATGGGAGGTAATTTCCATGCATTTCCTTGCAGGTTTTTTGAGGCCATCTAGATAGCATGATTCTATGATGGTTATGGTGGACAGGTTGACAAAGGTAGCACACTTCATTCCAATGAAGTACACTTATTTCGCTAGTGACATAGCATAGGTCTTCATCATAGATATAGTGAGGTTGAATGGTGTTCCAAAGAAGATTGTGTCAGACAGGGATGCTAAGTTCACTTCCAAGTTTTGGAAGGAGTTTTTTGGAGATTTGGGGATAGATTTGGCCTTCAACACAACTTATCATCCGAAAATAGAGAGGGTCAATGAGATTTTTGAGGACATGTTAAGGATGTATGTGATGCATAAATAGAGGAAATGGGATGAGTACCTTCCATTAGTTGATTTTTCTTACAATAATGTTTATCAGGAGTCACTGAGGATGTGTCTATTTGACGCATTTTATGGGCGGAGTTGTAATACTGCCATAAGTTGGAGTGATCCAATGAACAAGGTGTTGATAGAATATGACATAATGGCAGAGATGGAACAGGAAATGCAGGTGATCAAGAAGAATCTAAAGGCGACATAGGATAGGCATAAAATTTATGTAAATCAGAATAGGTTGTTCAAGGGATTTCAGGTCGGGGAACATGTGTAATTGCACAACAAGCCCAAGAAGAGATCCTTGAGGATCGGGTTGTGTGAAAAGTTAGCAACTTAGTATTGTGGGCCTTTCGAGATCCTTGAGAGGATTGGACCAGTGTCCTATCAACTTGCACTGCCTCTAACAATGAAATTTCATGATGTTTTCCATGTTTCATTGCTTAAGAGGTATACAAAGGATGGTGATCATGTTATTGATTGGTTTGCATTGCAAGTGGAACTAGAAGGAAAATTCCAGTAAGAACCTCAGTGCATTTTGTAGATAAAGATGCTCATGCTCCATAACCGAGTAATAGAATAGGTTAAAGTGTAGTGGAAGCACTTTCGGCCCGATGAAGCTACATGGGAGATGGTTGATCAGATGCAGGCTATGTATCCTTCTCTATTTGTTGGTTGAGTGAATGTCTTTTGGTATATTTTTGGCATGGTGTTTTGGTATATGTATATATGTATATGGATGTAAGTATTGCCATGAGTTATGTTATAAAGCTCCAATAACTAGTATGGGTGTCATGTTGTTATGTTTGTCATGTTAGTTTTCTTCTCAACAAGTTGTTCATTGTAAATATTGTAATGAGCTAAGTTATAAAGCTCCATGGGTAGTATGTTTTTCTTTTCAATATCCTTGTGGTTGTAGGTGTCATTGAACACTGAGGACGGTGTTCCCCTAAGGGGAAGGGGTTTGTAACAACCCTGGGTTAAAAATCCATGTAATAAAGTTAATAAAGGAAAAAATAATAACCAAAGTCATGGAACACTTCTTCCAAGCTAAATGTTGGGGAAAACATCCTATTGAGGGTGTTCATTTAGTTTATTATCGATAAAGGAAATTGGAAAATCAAATGGAAAAGGCTTTGGAAAGGCATGAGGCATTTATTGGAATTTTATTTATGAAAATAAAGGATATGAGGAGAAAAGGAAGGTGAAAGGTCACAAGTTCTAAGTGAGGAGAAAAATGAAGGAAAATAATGGAAGTTGAAGAAAATATAGGCCTCATTAATAAAAAGGCTTTTGAGGATCAGTTCACAACCTTTTGTCAGTTTTAGCTTGGAGCTCTCTCTCTACTCTCTCTCTCATTCTCTTAGACATAGAGAATTCTTGGAGCACTCTAGCATTGGAGGAAGAAAATCTAAGGAAGGAAAAAGAAAGAAAAGGGAATCAAAGATCAAGCAAAGAAGCACGGGATCTAGTGGCTACAACGGAATTACTTGCAAGTATCAAGTTGCATGTTTGATTTCCTTGCTACTTTTGGCATGCATGGTACATGCATGTGTGTATTTGGTTCTATTGTTGTCATTATCATGTGCCTTTCTAGGTGTGACAGTGGTTTTCATCCTTGTCATTCCATTTATAGATAGCCATGGTGTGATGGAGTTTCTCTTACTTGGATGAGCTGGATTTTCGAATGGTTTCGAAATTGAGTGGGGTGTTCTCAGGGAGAAACACAAGGCCTAGGAATCCTTGAACCAGTGAAGGTTGGATTGTGGTAAAGTCACATTTTGTATGCCCTCATTAGGCCTAGGAATCCTCGACCAGTGAATGGAGGGATATACGGTAAATTCCAAAGGGTGGAGCCTCGTTGGGCCTAGGAATCCTTGATCAGTGAATACTGGGATATAGGGTAAAGCCTAGAGTTGGATATGGGAAAACTCCTCATGGTTTAGGTGGAGAGATCTAAAGGCATCCATGCTTATATAGGCCTAGTGATCCCTAGACTGATATATGGTGAGATTTTGGTAAATTCTGGTAGTGTATGTTTTCTTATTTGTGCCTAGGAATCTCTTGGTGGGATTGCGGTAAAGCCTGGTTGTATAGATGAGGGCTTGGGCCTAGGTATCCCTTGGTGGATTGTGGTAAATATTGAGGATACTCTGGTGGTTTTGTTGTAAGTCCCACATTCATGCTTGGAATATGGCATGGGGGTGATTGGTTGAAAGAAATATTTGGTTCAACCAATCTATGGTTAGGTGGTACGTGAAAGTCCCTGACTTGGTTGCATTTTTCATATGTTAATAAGATATATTTTCCCTCTTGTGTATTATGTGTAAATCTGTTTGTTATTATGTGGTTATAATGGTTTTTCTATCATTGTTATTTTGTTGGTTATAAGCATTGTTTATGACATAACTGAGTTATGGATCTCATCATGTTTTGATTAGTAAATGAATGAATAATTAATGTATTACCTAATAGATGATAATGTAGTTATTATGAGAAGGCATCATACCTTCTTAACAAATATCATATAAGTATGAAGTCCTGTTGAGAAATGGCAACAAGAAGTTCCAGTTTAATTTGTCCTTGAATTAAACTGTGAATTAATAATGAATTATTTTCTCATAACAATTTTAAAATAATTAATTAAGTTTAATTCACTTAATTAATTTAGGAAACTCGAATTGGAAGTCTTTTAGAAGACATGTATATGTACTCCCTAACTTATAGGAGTTAAGGATGAGTTATGAATGAGTTGTAATTAGTCAACTCAATTTATTGAGTTAAGACCAGTTAAATTAGTTCCAATCAGTTTCAGGAACTAATAGTGAGTAAGTAGTCAGTTGGGACATTAGTGACCTAATTAATGCTACTCTATTTAACTGAAGATTCCACCATTAGAAACTCACACATGTTGATTCTGAGAAAGACCCAGTTGAGACTAGAGTGTGGGGACAGTGTACTATTTGTTTTAGATTTTTCTAAGTTGTACTAATGGTGCATGCATTCAGGAACTAATCATTGAGGGATTGCACTATTTTTAGAGGTTTTATTTCCCTTTAAATACAAGTTATCCTTCATCAGAGTTATACATTGGAATAGAGTGATCTGATTCTCACCCTATGAGTGGCCTCAGTTGAAGATTTAATAAACAAAGGTATTACAGACTCATGTGCTGGTGTGTGTTCTATGTTATTGAAACAATGGATCGATCAGATTGCCAATACACAAACATTTTGAATGGAAAGATAGCAGAGAAGTACAGTAAGCAATACTAGACACAAACAGTTTTTAATAAGGAGTTCACCCTAATCTCTAGGGCTACATCTCCGGTCCAGCTTCAGTGGTGACCTTGTTTTATTGTGTCTTTAAGCAGAGAATTACAAATGCAGGGAATCTATATGAGTTCTCCTGAATTAGATTTTGCTTGGCAGGGTGGTTCTTGGATTCCCCAAGCCACTTGGAGTACACAGACTCTTATTCTTCCTACCTGCTCTGCGACTCTCGGTCTACAGTGGAAAGAGCCAACTGTGATGCTCAATTCGGACAGATTCCTCTATGGGAAGGCTTGATTCTTCAAGCTCTTTGGTGCTCGATGCTGCCTGTGGTCAGCTTGGCCGTCTGTCTCCTCTGCTTGGCTTTACTACTCTCTGTGCTCAATCCTCCTCTCAAGGTTCACTATTCACTGTCTCTCTTGGTCACTTGGACTTATTGATCTGAATCTCTCTTTTGATCTCTTGTTCACTATCTCTGCTCATGGCTTTAGCCATTCGACCTCCGTGTCTGTTCATTTCCTCTCCTTCCTGCATCGATTCACCTGTCACCTGTGTGCTTGGAATTCCCTGTTCTGCATCAGGACAATGCTCAGGAAGTAGCCACATGTCTCCATCAGAACTGCGCCAGCTCGCTTGTCAATTCGTTGCTTTCTCCACCATGGTAGTCAACGGATTCCAAATCCTCTTAAATCGCGACTTAATCCCATGTTAATTCTGCTCTGTCTATCGGACACAATCTCAGTCATCCGATTTGGGCTCCTGCAGATCCAACGTCATTTGCACGTCGACCGATAGCGCGCGATCGCAGTGGTTTTTCTCTCTCCTCTGCTACCATGCGTTGATCGTTGATTGCAATCGCTCCGCTTTCTCCAAAAATTCTTACCATTAAAGGGCGTCCCGATCAAACTGTCGGTTTCCAAGTCGTGGGTCCCACCGTCGTACGCTGGCGCTTTTAACTTTTTCTGCCTGCAGTCTCCTGGCTCCCAACGTGACCAAGTGCTTAAGCCCTACCATTTCGACCCTGTTTTCCCAGCTTAGAGCTCCTTTTCCCGATCTGGAGCTCCCAGGGGCTATTTTGACCTCCTACGTAGTCTCCATGGGCCTCGGTCAGCGCGCTTTGAACGAGATCCTCGACGTTCCACGCTGGTTGCCATGGCCACTGGTTTAGGGTGTTTTCAACTGTGGTTTGGATTCTTCAAGGATTTGTTCGACCTGTTTTAGTCATGGTTCTATGACAATCATTTATGGATCCGATTCGGATCACAGCCTCCCAACTAAACAGCTTTTGGACCACCAAAAGTTGGTTTTCTTCAAGCATCGACTAAGTGAGGAAACTTCTGTCTCACTTGTCCAATCTCAATCCACTTTGCACTGCTTGGCTTCGAACCTTTAAGCCCAATCCTAAGGTATTCCACCTGTCCACTACGCGTCGTCCTCACCTTCCTGTCCAGCATTGTGTCTTCCTGCAACTCATTAAGGTATTCAAGTAGTAGGTCATCAACAGAAGGTAATTGACTCTACTTTTCAGGGTCCTCAATCATTGAAGGTTCAAACAACCTCAAACAGTCTGCATTTACAACTGAGTAGATGTGCATGTAAGCTGGTAGATCAAGGCGGAAAGCATTTTCACCAATATTCTCAAGTATCCTGAAGGGTCCATACCTGATAGGTTTTAGCTTTTTACCTTCACCTTGCATTCTGTCCTTGCTGATATATAGCCAGACTTGGTCTCCAACTTGAAAACTATGCTCCATCCAATGCTTATCATGCCTAGCCTTGTACTTGGCCTGGCTCTTTTCCAGTTGTTCTTGTATTGCCTGATGGATCTCCTGGATCTGTTCAATGAACCTAGTTGCCTTGTCCACATCATTGTGTCCATCAGCCATGGGATCTTTACCAAAGACAAAATCCAAGGGAGACCTTGATATGAAACCAAAGCAGGTCTCAAAAGGAGATCTCTCTGTAGAAGAGTGTTTGCCTCTATTGTAAGCATGTTGCACATAGCACAATTGCTCATCCCAAATCTTAGGATGCTTGCTGCAATATACTCTCAGTAGCTGGATCACCATCCTGTTAACTACTTCTATCTGGCCATCTGTTTGTGGATGAAAAGTTGTGCTTTTCTTTAATTTGGTGTCCATTAGTTCCCACAAACTTAACCAAAAATTCCCCACAAATCGGGTGTCTGGATCAGATATAATAGAAGTGGATAATCCAAAATGAACCCATACATGTTCAAAGAACAATTTTGCAGTTTGTTTAGCTGTAATCTATTTACTACAGGGTACTAAAATAAACATTTTGCTAAACCTATCCACAACAACATATAGATAGTCATGACCTTTCCTAGATTTAGGCAGTCCCCCACCAAAATCCATGGAAATGCTTTCCCAAGGGTGAGAAGAAACTAGCAAGGGAGTGTACAAGCCTAGTTTCCTGTTGTTGGGCTTGCTTTTAGCACACATAGCACACACCTTTACATATCTAGAAAATGTCTCACTCATTCTCGCCCAATAGCAGAACCTTTGTAGTTGTGCAACTGTTTTACTTACCCCAAAGTGACCTGATATCAAAGAAGTGTGTGCTTCCCTAATTATCTTTACTCTTTCAGTTTGTGGAATGCAGAGTTTCCCACAATGATATAAGAGTCAGTCCTTCAAATGATAGTCCAATTCTTCCACTCTTTTGACTTGACTCAAAGTTACATACACATCTTTAAAGTCAATGTCTTGAGCATACTATTCTATGTAGCTTTCATGCAACACAGAATTATGCTTAAGTATGGTAGATGCATTTATAATGGGTCTAGATAATATATCTGTAACTTTTTTATGTATGCCTTTTTTATATCTGATGACTAAATGAAACTGTTGTAGAAAACCCATCCATCTGTAATGTCTAGATTATTGCAGCTTAGTTTGGGAGTGTAGATATTGAAGTGGTTGATGATTAGTGTGTATTACTGTCTCTTTGCCCATTAAGTAATGTTTCCACTTTTTCACACTCTGAACTAACGCATACAATTCTTTATCATAGGTAGGATAGTTAACCACTGTAGGATTAAAAGTCTCAGAATGATAACATATGGGTTTATCGTGTTGTGTCAACACTGCTCCCATGGCATAGTCACTGGCATCAGTTTGGATCTCAAATGGTCTTTGTAGATATGGCAGTGCTAGTACAGGGGCTGTACTAATTTTTTCTTTCAAGGTGTCGAAGGCTTTCTGCTGTTTGCCTCCCCACTGAAACACCTTGTTCAATCATGTCAAAGCATGTAAGAGAGCTACAATTGAGGAAAATTTTGAAATGAACTTCCTCCAATATTGTGCTGCTCCTAAGAAGCTTCTCACTTTTGTAGCAGACTTGGGCTTAGGCCACTTTATGATGACTACCACTTTAGAGGGATCTATTTTCAATTCACCTCCCCCTACTATATGACCCAAATAATTTAGAGAGATTTTTCCAAATTCACATTTAGAGAGTTTAACATAAAGTTTTTCTCTTTCCAAAACATCTAATGTCTGCTTAACATGCTTTAAATGTTCTTCCCACGTTTTACTGAAAATCTAAATGTCATCCAGATACACAATAAAAAAAAATCATCAAGAAAAGGTCTGAGTACATCATTCATTAATCTCATGAAAGTAGTAAGGGCATTGGTCAAGCCAAATGGCATAACCATCCATTCATACAATCCCTACTTTGCTTTGAAAGAAGTCTTCCATGCATCTTGCTCTGCAACTCTAACCTGATGGTATCCACTATGCAAATCTAGCTTGGTGAAATAAACAGCTTCCTTCAATTGATCTAAAAGGTCATCTATGCGAGGAAGGGGATAATGATTTTTTATTGTTATCTTATTCAGTGCTCAGCAACCAATGCACATTCTCCACGAGCCATCTTTCTTTCTCACCAAAATGGTTGGTGACCTACATGGTGATGTGCTAGGCCTGATGAACCCTTTCTCGAGCAACTCCTGCACCTGCTTCTTGATTTCAGCATTCTCTAAAGCAGACAACCTGTACATCCCAATGTTAGGCAAAGGAACATCTTGCTGCAAAATAATATCATGTACTATTCCCTTTCTGGGTGGCAGACCTTTAGGTTCTTGGAATAAGACATCATACTCTGAAACAATCTTTTCTATATCGTTTTTCTGATCAGCATTACAACCTTCAAATATTTTGGTCTTATTAGGTGTCTTTTCCTTTACAACCATCAGTAAGAACTATTTGCATGAATTTATGATTCTTTTCACCTGTCCTGAGCTTATGAGAGTGTAATTATTCTTGAGCTTGTGAGCTCTTACAAAGTATTCAATTCCATCTTTGACAAGTAGATACTTGTTCTCAGCTCTATAGAAAGTAGCTTTTCTATCATACAAGTAAGGACTTCCTAAAACAATTCCACATATATCCAAAGGAATTACATCTAACTCAACCTCATCTACAAATGTTGACCCAAAAGAAAACTTGAGTTTGCACTGTCTAGTCACTTGTAGTTGTGCTTTATCATTCAACCATCCTAATGGGTATGGTTTCTTATGAGGTGTAGTTGCTAATCCCAATTTCTTTACAATTGCTTCATAAATTAGATTCACTTGTGAGCCACTATCAAACAAAGTATCAATCTTTTGATTTTTGGAAACAACTCGAATATGGAAAAGCTCATGTCTTTTTCTCTCATGTTCTTCATCAATAACATATTGAGAAGAATTACTAGTAGATGCTTCAGAATTCTTACTTTTTATACATGTGGCTGCAATGATTGTTTCATCTCCCGAGTCTGACCCCAAGTCTTTCTGAATAGCTGCAACAACCTTCTTCTTCTTGCCCTCGGACTTCTTAGGCCTCAGCTCTGGATGCAGAATCCAACAGTGCTCATCATCATGCCCCTCCTTTTTACAGTGCGTGCATGAAGCTTTGCCTTTTTGTGCAGTGTTAGCCTTCCTTGCTTTCCACTTCTGCTTTCTTTTCTCCTTGCTCTTGCTTACAGTGGGTTGTGATGGTCCCCCAACTTCTGGATTTCCATTCTTTCCTCTAGCTTCTAGATGAGTAGCTTCTATAGATACCTCATCTATACTAGTGGGATTAAACATGAGGATGGTATGCCTCATGTAGCTGTGTAGACCACCAATGTACTTTAAAATAATTTCTGGTGAGTCTAATGAGATACCCAACATCAATGCTCTCTTTCTAAATTCTTGAGTATACCCTTGCACACTTTGCCCTTTCAACTGCCGAAGAGTTTTCCAACTCATCATGGCTTGTTGCATGTAGGCCAATGGATAGAACTTCTTTTTGATTGCAGCAACAAATTCACTATAGACAAATATGGTCTTACCATGCTTCTTCATATCAGCTTGGGTTCTGCCTTCCCACCAAACCAAGGCAGTGCCTCCTAAGCATAGGCTTTCCAGCTGAATCTTACCCTTGTCTGAGTCTATGTTTTGTACTCTGCAATACACATCAATTTGTCTAATCCAATTTTCCAACTTTTCAACATTTATCTCTCCAATGTATATAGGCAAATCAAATTCAACATCTAGTTTAATCAAAGATGCTTTCTAATTATGCACAAGGCTATTAGGAGGTGTAGGAAAGCTTTCTTCTTTCCCTTTCCCTTTTGAGTGGTCATGGCAATGAGATTCATCTTCTTCTTTATCTTGTTTAGAGCCTGATGAATCTTCATCCTTATGCTTTCTAAAGTCCCTATACATTTCTTCTACCATAGACTTTATAGCTAGGAAACTTTCTATAAATTGAGGGTCTGGCCCTATAGAACCTTCCTCTGACATTGTCTTTCGAGAATAGACTCTCCCAATTTCAGGATTAATTTCCACCAACTCTCCTTCTCCTATTTTGAGCTTTGATCTAGTGAGCATTCACAGCTAAACCAACAAAAGCTTGTCCAACTTTACAGCCTACAACTCTGATACCACTTGATCTGATAATCCCCCTATGAGTGCCATCAGTTGAAGATCTATTAAACAAAAGGTGTTACAGACTCATGTGCTAGTGTGTTTTCTGTGTTATTTAAGCAACGGATCGATTAGATTGCCAATACACAGACATTTAAATGGAAGGAAAATAGAGAAATACAACAAGCAAACACAAGACACAAGCAATTTTTATAAGGAGTTCACCCTATTCTCCAGGGCTAAATATCTGGTCTAGCTTTTAGTGGTGGCCTTGTTTTATTGTGCCTTTAGCAGATAATTACAATGCAGGGACTCAATGTGAGTTTTCCTGAAGCAGATTTTTCCTAGCAGGGTGGTTCTTGGGTTCCCTAAGCCACTCGGAGTACACAAACTCTCTTCTCTTCCTACTAGTGATCTATGGTGGAAAGTGCCAAATGTGATGCTCAGTCTGGATAGATTCCTCGATGGGAAGGCTTGGATCTTCAAGCTCTCTGGTGCTCGACGTTGCTTGTGCTCAGCTCAGTCCTCTGCCTCATCTGCTTAGATTTACTGTCCTCTGTGTTTAGTCCCCCTCTCAGGGTTCACTGTTCACTGTCTACCTTGGTCGCTTGGACTCCTCCAATTTGGGTTCCCAAATCAACTCCCTTTTCATTCAACTGTCTCTGTTCATGGCTTTACCCATTCGATCCCTATGCATGTTCTGTTCCTCTCCCGTCTGCGCCAATTCACCTTCTACAGTTGTGCTTGGAGTTCCTTGTTCGACATCAGCATAGATGCTTAGGGAGTGTCCATGTGTCCTCATCGGAATAGCGCCAGCCTACTTGTCAATTCGTTTCTTCAGTTATGTCGTGGATGCATTCTCCCTCCACCGTGGCAGTCAAACAGATTCCAAATCCCTTTAGAATGCGGCTTAATTCCCTGTTGATTCCGCTTCTTTACATTGGGCGCAATCTCAACCATCCGATCTGATTCCCCTAGATCCAACATCATTCACACATCCTGTGCGGTTGACCTACTCGACCGATAACACGCGATCAATGACAGTTTTCTCTCACCTCCACCGCCACGCGTATATTATTGAGTGGGATCGCTCCGCTTCCTCCAAAACCGTTTACCGTTTGAGGGCGCCCTGATCAATACCATCGGTTTTCTAGAGCGTGGGTCCCGCCTTCGTACATTAGCGCTTTTCGTTTCTCTGCCTGCGGTTCGCCGGATCCCAACGTGACCAAGGGCTTAAGGCTCCTCCATTTCAGCCCTATTTTCCCAGCGATGTCGCTAATCGTGCATCAAAAATCACCTCCTTTTCCCAAGTTGGGGCTCCCAAGGGCTACTTTGACCTCTTGTGCAGTCTCCATGGGCCTTGGTTAGCGCGCTTTGACCGAGGTCCTCGTTGTTCCACGCTGTTTGCCATTGCCACTAGTTCAGGGTGTTTTTGATGCTGTTTTGGATTCTTCAAAGATTTGTTTCGTCCCAATACAGTCAAGGTTCTTTGACAGTCGTTTATGGATCTGATTCGGATCAACCGAAGAGGTTGCACAGATTCCTATAGTGGATGATTTTTCACTAGAGTATCTAGACAAGTTTCCCGAAGATATCATACTTGACAGGAAAACCAGAACTTCATGACGAGGAGATGCAGAGTACATTCGTGTTGGCTTCAAAGGATGGAGAAAGAAAAAGTGAGGTATAAATTTTCTCACTTGCCAATTGCTTGAAAATTCTTTTGGTGGTCCAAAAGCTCTTAGTGGGGAGGATTGATCGAGGTGGGATTTTAAAAACTACCAGTGGCATCATAAAAAGGCTCAAAACTCAAAGTGGTAGAATCTGGATAAACTTAGCATCAGATTGAAGTGATTGTCATCCTAATTCTAACGATGCAAATGACACTTGAATTCAAGCTCATGTGAAGAAGTTAGAGCAAGCCAAATTTTAGGTTTGACTTGGATAGGTGGCAAGAGAAGGTGATATGGCAGAATTCTTTGGCTAATGGGGAAGCGCCAAGTGGCAAGCCGCCATTATTCCTGCATTTCATAATCACAAATTGGAAGAGGTGTTGGAAAATACTGAGAGGGGGGGTGAATCAGTATGCCTTAGCAATTAGCACTTTTAAATATTTTTAGAGCATTAGTTAATCTTCAATTATCATTAACATTTATGCAGCAATAAAAGTAAGCAAAAGAACCCAGGAGGCACAAAGATTTTAGGTAGAAAACTCCCTCCGAGTCAAAAAACACCGAACACTTTTCTAATAAATTCTTTATTTTTCAGGCCCAATTGAAATGAAAGCAACAACTTCCTAGAATTCTAGAAAATCATTCTTCTCCAACTCCCACTAGATGGACGCTCCAACGCCTGAGATTCTTTAGTAGTCAAGTAAACAGATGCCCCAACACCCAATAAGCTACAACTCACCCTAGCACCACCCTAATACCCTGAAGTTTTCACAGGCTTGAACTTGTTGGTGACTTCATGCACTAGCCTAGCACCACCCTACCACCCTATAGAGGAATAAAAGAAGAATGGACTCCACTTTACAATGATATAGAATGATGTAGAAGAATAAGACACATTAGACCATAACCCAAATTATGACACAACCACCTAATGATGATCCTAGTCCTCCTGAAACTACCTCTTCAACTTTTGGCAGATAGACACTTGTACAACTTTTACAATGATGCTTTTACAATGACTTTGCACAATGATACATTTACAATGTCTGTATGTAGGGCTTCCCACTTGAAGACTTCATGTGGTGAACTTCTTGCTGTTGTTCTGCACCTTCTCTTGTCATGCTACCCTTTCTCACTCTTGAAAACATTATATTATGCATTGATTCTTCTCTTGATGAATATATAATACCTGTAAAAGGTCTTCAAGGAAATACCCATGACATGATAATAGCAAAACTTACGTCATCCTGCAGAGCATATGCCAGTGCTAAATAAAAACAAAAAAATAGAATACAAAGAGACTAATGCAATTAAGAGATTAACATGCATATATAGAAGATACTTACCTATAGCTTACCTCTGTTGCATCATTTTACTGCACCTTGCTCTTTGCTGCCCTAGAAAGTCTGGTCCTTTACACCCCTTGACAACACTTGATCTAGTTTTTCTTTCCTTCTAGGAGCATGATCTTTAATCTAATGTATATTTGCGATTTGAGATCCCCAATATGTGATCTTCGATCCTATAGAAGCCCTATGAGTCTTCTTTCCAATGCCATAGGTTTGACCCAATTTCGACTCTTCAAGACAAAGTTATGCCCAATCTCTCACAATGACCTAATTATGGACTAGTTTAGTAGAGCGAACTTGTACGACGTACCACATGTCACTATTTCCTCCTTCAGCTCTAAAATTGATACACAAAAATCTATGTTCCATGCATTTTCGATCACTTTTTACAGAATTCCAATCCTCTTCTCTGAGAGAGAGTTATGACGATTTTCCCAAGGTCACTTCTTTGAGATGAAATTTGGTAGCCTGCAAAAGCCCTAACTTCCACAGATCATATCTCCAAAAAAATAGCGAACCAAGATCTAAAATTCAGTCACGATGTTCATCACGATTGTGAATCAAAGACTTTGCAGAAATGAAGTTATAGCGAAAATGCCACAATTGCTACATTTGGAGGATATATGAGATTTATTTTTATAGAGTTGAGAGGGGCTTCTATAGAGAATGTTGGAGGGATTTTAGGAGCTTAAAAAATTATTTATTATTGACTATTCAATGACCAAAACCAATTATGAGTGACAGGCCACAATCCCATAGGGTTTTAGCCCACTAACTGGGGTTACTAACTTCAAACATGAATATCTCTCAAATCGTGAAGAATTACTTGGCATGCCATATATCAACAAAAACATATCGATGAGTAGGGTCTATATAGAAGATCCTTGACTCAAAATAGAGTAATTTTTCAAGTCAAAATTCCCTTGAAAGATTAGGGTAGCCCCTGGTGCTATTTGGGTTGACATCAATGACAACCTCAAATCATCTTTAGATCAACAATCTCCCCCTTTGGCATTGATGGCAACACAAGTACTCCCCTTGTGATTAGGGCACCTCTTCCTACTACCTTCTCTCCCCCTTTGACATCAATGGAAAAGGGTAACTCCCCTTGACACACAACCATCTTGCGGACCCGTACACACTTCCACTCCCCCTTATTTTCTGAATAAGGAAAATCTAATGAGAACTTGGGAGAATCCCAAGCTTCTGGCGAAGATATTCAAATGCTTCACGAGGTAAAGGTTTAGTGAGGATATCAATGATTTGTTCTTTTGTGCCAACATATTCAAGTTTGATATTCTTTTCAGCGACTTGTTCTCTAACAAAATGATATTTTATCTAAACATGTTTTGTTTTTGAATGCATGATAGGATTCTTGGAGATGTTGATGGAACTAATGTTATCACAAAAGATGGGAATAGGCTCAATGAATTGTACTTGAAGATCTTGTAAAGTTTGTTTCATCCAAAGGACTTGAGTACAACAAGCTGCCACTGCAATGTATTCTCCTTCTACTGTAGATAATGAGATTGAGGTTTGCTTTTTTCTCAACCATGATATGAGACAACCACCTAGATAGAATGTTGCTCCACTAGTACTCTTACGATCATCAATGCTTCTTGCCCAATCTGCATTTGTAAAGACTTGAATAATGAGATTGTTGCCCTTGGGATACCACAAGCCATATTCTGTTGTGCCCTTTAGATATCAAAGAATTATTTTGACGGCAATAATATGTGATTCTTTTGATGCTGCTTGGAATCTTTCTACTTGTCCAATTGTTTGCATAAAATCTGATTGGAAGGTTGTTTCATATAGAAGAATACCAATCATAGATCTGTACAACCTCTGATCCACATCCTTAGATGAGTCGTTTATGCTCAATTTGAAACCTGTTACCATCGGAGTAAGGATGGGTTTGTAATCTTCCATTTTGAATTTCTTGAGCATTTCCTTGATGTAATTGGCTTGACATATAAATATTCCTTTCTCTTGCTGAGATATTTGAAGCCCTAAGAAGTATGTCAACTCACCAAGTAAAGACATCTCGAACTCACTTTGCATATTTGTAACAAAGTTCTTACTTAGTCGATCGTCATTACTACCAAAGATTATATCATCCATATATACCTCAACAATTGTTAAATTATCTTTATCTATTTGTACGTAATGATTGCTATCAACAGTACCTTTCTTCAACCCTTGTTGAAATAGATATTCGTCAAGACGAGCATACCATGCTCTAGGAGCCTGCTTGAGACCATACGAAGCCTTCTTTTACCTGCAAACATAGTCTTCTTTTTTTTACAGTAGAAAACCTTCAGGTTGTTCAATGTAAAATTCTTCTTCTAATTCTCCACTCAGAAATGTTGACTTAACATCCATTTGGTAGACTTTTATTTTTCTTGGACATGCATAGGTGAGAAACATCTGGATGGCTTCAATTCTGGCAACTGGTACAAATGTTTCATCGAAATCAATTCCTTCCACTTGTGCATATCCTTTGTAGACTAATCTTGTCTTGTTCCTGGTAACCTACAATCCTTCAACTGTTTTGCTCCCCCTGAACCTTTAATGAAACTACCATCTTGTTCAAACTACCTTCCTGTCAATCGTAGACTTGTGCCATATACTACTACATGGACTCCTCTTATACAAACATTGAGTCAACAAGCCAGATTGTTCAAAATAGTGAGTCACCTAATGGGCCATCTTGACTTGAGTCATTATCTGAAGCAACTGCTAATTCCTCATGACCTTTTGCTTTTACAAATCCTGAAAGCATAACTTTTGAAATCTTGTTATCTGCTTTGTCTTCCTGTACCTGTTTCCTTTTTTAGATATTCTTATTCCTGCAATGTCGAGTCATGTGCCCATAGTTATGACGCTTGAAGCATTCAATGTGTCCATAGGCGATTCCATCTGATAATTGCAACCACGAGTGCTATGGGCATAGTTATGGAATTTGAAACATTCAATATTTGGCCCATCTAGCACGTATTCTCTTCTAAAAAAATCATCGTGGAACCTGTCTCGTGATCCTGCAAACTTTCTTCTAGGGTTTTGCAGATAATTATTGTACCTATCAAAAACTTCACAATCCCTAGCCATATGTCCATAGTTAACACATAAAAAGAAATAACCATTAAATAAACGAACATACTTGGAAGATTTTTCATTCTTCTTTGGAGGCGGTGTTGTAGTTTCTTGTGGTCCTTTGTTCTTGATTGCTTTGGTCTTATTCTTTGGAGTTGCAACATTCTTCTTTGGGTTTTCAATTTGATCAACTTCCTTCTTAGAATCATCCTGCGAAGCTGTGGAGCTTGTACCTTCATCAACTGGAGCTTTACCATCTTTAATTGCCTTCATTTTCACTTCTTCATATGTCTTATCCTGTAAGTATTATTTTTGCAATCCCTTGAGCTTTTTGATGTCATCATGAGTTGCATCAAGTTCTTCTTGCTTTTGAGCAAGATCTTCTTGAAACCATCTTTTCAAGATCTTCCTTCTTTTTTCTGCCTCCTCAACTTGTATCTTGAGAAGAGTGGTCTTCTCTACTTCTTTGTTGAGAAACTATATATGTTCCTTCTGCTTCTCATTTTCAATCCTGAGCCTGCTTATTTCTATTGAAGATGTTTCTAATTCCTTTTGCTTTTGGTCAACGACGGATATGTATCTTTGATCAGATTCCTTCCTTTCAATTTCTGCTCCCTACATCTATTGTGTGATCCTGCTAATCTCGACAAATGTTGTGTCAAGTTTTCTTATGTTGGACTTCTCTCTTGAGGTCTTGTGTTGTTGTATAATTGCTTTCTTCTAACTTCTTTTGAAGTGACTCTTCAATACATTTGTGTTCTTCAAATTCAATTTTGAGACCTTGAACTTGTTCCTCAAGAGTATTGGAACAAATCTTCTCAGCCTTGAGCTCTTTTATAAGCTTGATTTCCTCCTTAGAAAAAGACTTCTATGGTCAACCCTTATTCATTATCCTCAAAAGGATCCGAGTTTTCAATAACATCTTGACATGATTTCTTTGTTGAATAGAGATTATGAAGATTTTCCCAAAGAGCTTTAGCTGTTGAACATTGACCAACTTTTGCTTTCATAGAATTTGGCAAAACATTCAAAATTACATTCATGGCCTTTGAATTGTACCTTTTAGCTTCGTCGGTAGATGTGTCTCCAGAAACAATTGATTACCATACTCCATGTGCCTGCAAAGATACTTCCATCCTGAAATCCCATATCCAGTAATTATCAGTGTCAAAATAAGGGGTTGGTACACAATACTCACTTTCTTGAGATTTTGATGTACATGTACCTTCATTTGAAATCCTTGTAACCCGCTTCTTTGACTTTCCCATCTCTATGCTCTAAAAACTAACTTCTAGCGGTTAAGTTGTTACTAAACGAACCAAGCTCTAATACCAATTATTGGAAAATACTGAGAGGGAGGTGAATCAGTATTCCTTACCAATTAACACTTTTAAATATTTTCAGAGCATTAGTTAATCTTCAATTATTATTAACATTTATGTAGTAATAACAGTAAGTAAAAGAACCCAGGAGGCACAAAGATTTTAGGTGGAAAATCCCCTCCGGGTCAAAAACCACAGAACACTTTGCTAATAAAGTCTTTAATCTTCAGCCCCAACTGAAATGAAATCAAAAACTTCCTAGAATTCTAGAAAAGCATTCTTCTCCATCTCCCACTAGATGGATGCTCCAACGCCGAAGATTCTTCAGTAGTCAACTGAACAGATGCCCCAACACCCAATTAGCTACAACTCACCCTAGCACCACCCTACCACCCTAAAGTTTTCACATACTTGAACCTGTTGGTGACTTCATGCACCAGCCTAGCACCACCCTACCACCCTATAGAAGAATAAAAAAAGAAGGGACTCTCGTACCAAGGAAAATGGTCCACTTTACAATGATATGGAATGATGTAGAAGAAGAAGACACACTAGACCATAACCCATACTATGACACAACCACCTAATGATGATCCTAGACCTCCCGACACTGCCTCTTCAACTCTTGGTAGATAGATACTTGTACAACTTTTACAATGACTCTGTACAATGATACTTTTACAATGTTTGTATGCGGTGCTTCCCACTTGAAGACTTCATGTGGTGAGCTTCTTGCTACTGTTCTGCACCTTGATTTCTACATTTTTCATGCAACCCTTTCTCATTCTTCAGATAATTGTATTATGCATTGAGTCTTATCTTAATGAATATATAATACTTGCAAAAAGTCTTCGAGGAAATACCCATGACATGATAATAACAAAACTTACCTCATCCTGCACAACATATGTCAATGCTAAATAAAAACAACAAATTAGAATACAAAGAAACTAATGCAATTAAGAGATGAACATGCATATATAGAAGATACTTACTTGTATCTTACCTCTGCTGCATCATTTTGTTGTACCTTGCTCCTTGTTGCCCTAGAAAGTCTGGTCCTTTGCACTCCTTGACAACACTTGATCTAGTTTTTCTTTCCTTCTAGGAGCACAATATTTAATCTGATGTATCTCTGTGATTTCAGATCCCCAACATGTGATCTTTGGTCTTGTAGAAGCCCTCTGAGCCTTTTTTTCAATGCCATGGGTCTGACCCAATTTGGACTCTTCAAGACAAAGCTATGCCTAATATCTCACAATAACCTAATTATGGACTAGTTCAGTAGAATGAACTTGTACGACGTACAACGTGTCACTGTTTCCTCTTTCGGCTCTGAATTTGATATACAAAAAACTACAGTCCATATACTATCCACCACTTTTTACAGAATTTAAATCCTCTTCTCTGAGAGAGAGTTATGACAAATTTCCCAAGGTCACTTCTTTGAGATGAAATTCGATAGCCTGCACAAACCCTAACTTCCACAGATCATTTCTCCAAAAAACTAGTGAACCAGGATCTGAAATCATGTCACGACGTTCATCAGGGTTACGAATCAAATGGGTTTTAATTCCAGAATCTAAGACTTCGTAGAAATGAAGTTATAGAGAAAATTCCACGATCACTACATTTGGAGGATATATGAGATTTCTTTCTATAGAGTTGAGAGGGGCTTCTATAGAGAATGTTGAAGGGATTTTAGGAGCTTAAAAAATGATTAATTATTGACTATTCAATGACCAAAATCAATTATGAGTGCCATGCCACGACCCCATAGGGTTTTAGCCCACTAACTGGGGTTACAAACGTCAAACATGAATATCTCTCAAACCGTGAAGAATTACTTAGCATGCCATATGAGGGTGGGGGTGAGGGGAGTATGAGGGTGGGGTGGGGGGAGTTAATGTGCACCCCATAACTCCCCCACCCCCACCCTCATTCTCGATGAGTAAGAATCTATCTAGAAGATCCTTGACTCAAAATAGAGTAAGTTGTGAAGTCAAAATTCCCTTGCAAGATTAGGGTAGCCCTTGGTGCTTCTTGGGTTGACATTAATGGAAACCTTAGATCATCTTTAGATCAACAAGAGGTTGGTGATAAAGAATCAACCCCGACAGGATCAGGGTTGCGATGTGATCACATATCACAAAGGGGAAGAGTTACAGAATCAACCCCCGACAGTCAGGGATGCCATTGCGATATCACAATCGCATATCGTGCATGCCGCATTCACAAACCATAAGACTCGTAGGTTCTCTCTGATTGCGATTTACGATGGTTTTCAAATACGATATATTATACACTATGTTTAATAGCCCGTTGGGTCCATCGTTATCGCAGCCCGCTTGTTGAAAAGGTTAGGATTGTCCGCCGATTAAAAACGCCAATTGCGATTTGTAGTGAGACTATCTGTGCTAATGGATTATTGTCACCAATGTTAAAATCATCGAGTTAATGGATTAACGTGCGGTTAAGAGGTTTCTGCTATTTTTAAACAGGTTGTTACCGTGTACTATTATAGGCCCGAGATCCTCTGGTGGAAATGAACCATTGCTAAACTTATCCTTTGTTGGAACTACCCAAGATTGAGGAATCAATCGATGAAGGTTATATAATAGACGGTCCACGTAGGGAAAAAGGAGGAGACTCACATGATAGTTCAAAACACATTGCATGTTGCAGTAACCCGACCTGACAGGAGGCCAGAACCTCGCCTTGAGCAACAGGGAGGTTTTGAGAGGGTGCAGAAGCTTCATTTATTTGAATTGAGTGTTCATATATGTGATTCTGCACGATTCTTTGCTAGGATTTCAGTGGTACTATCTGTTTCTAAAGCAGGGCTCTCCATTCTTCATCAATCTTCTAGCTTGGAGGTATAAGGATTGTAAATGAATGTTGCTTGTACTTTTTCTCTTTTTATGCCACTTAATGAAAGAAGACCTCCACACTATTCTATAGGGCCTGGAGACGTAGTGCAAATTGGATGAACTCCGTAATCAAATCTTTGTGTCATGGTTTCATGCTTATCTTGTTATTTCCGCATTGTTTTATGTGATTTTAAGCTCCATGGTTAATAAACATTGTTTCATGTAATTATAATGCATCTATAAGTAAAAGATCTTGGATTAGCAACCATACACTGTAACCCCTGGTATAGAATCAAACACTCACTGCCAACTCTGTTATGAAACCAACTCACAAAAAGACAGAAAAGATAGTTGAACGCCTTAGAATTCAGCCTCTTTGAGGGGGCAACCTCCTTTACATTACACAAATGAACAATTCTTGGATGATTCAAATGACAAAACCTCCTTTATATATTAGGAGTCTAAGGAGTCACATATATCCTAGCCGACCTAACATAATAATATAAAGCCCAAAACAATAGAGGGATTCTATAGGGCACAATAATAACAATATGGGGACAATAGGGGCACAACAATATTAATAAGGGATACAAATACAATAGTAATGGGGTAATCACTAGTATTATAGGGACCTAACATGCCCCTCTCCTTTAAAAAATTATTTTCCTCAACGTTTGAGTAGTTGTGGATGCTTCTGTATAAAATTCTCATCCTCCCATGTGGAATCTTCATTGAATAAGTTCTTCCACTTGATGAGATACTTCAAAATTGATCGATTTCATAGCTGTCGAGTTATTTTTTCTGTGACTGCTTCTGGTTCCAATATAATTTTTCCTTCCTCATCAAGTTCTGGTAATATTGTTTGAACTAAGAGCTTGTCGCCTATAACCTTCTTTAAACGTGAAACATGGAAAACTGGGTGGACTCAAGAAGCTGCAGGAAGCTCCAATTTGTATGCCATGGTACCAATCTTTTGCAACACCTTGTACCGACCATAATACTTTGGTGATAATTTATTATCCTTCTTATCTTGATTGAGGGACATTTGTTTATATGGTTGCAGCCGTAGGAATACCCAATCACCTACATCAAAACTTCTTTCGTTGCGATGTTGATCTGCCTGTTGTTTCATGCTATTCTCTGCCAACAAGAGGTTATCCTTTAAGAGTTGGAGGACTTGTTGTTGATGTTCGATGTGATGTTCCACTGCTTGAACCTTAGAATTTTCTCTTAAATATGATGTGATGGATGGTGGTTGAGATCCATAAAGTGCCATAAATGGGTCATTTTTGTTGCTATATGGAAGGAAGTGTTATACCACCATTCAGCCAAAGGCAACCATTTGACCTGTTGTGTCTGTTTATCAGATACAAAGCAATGAAGACATCCTTCCAAACATTTGTTTATTATCTCAGTTTGCCCATCAGATTGAGGATGATAAGATGAGCTATGAGCTAACTGAGTACCAAGACAAGAAAATAATTTTGTCCAAAAATTTCGAGTGAAAATGGAATCTCTGTCACTTACAATAATCTTTGGATTTCCATGTAGCTTTTGAATTGTTTCCATAAATGCAGTAGAAACTGTACTGGCTTTAAATGGATGTGTTAATGCACAAAAGTGTGCATATTTGGTAAGTCTATCAACTACCACCATGATGACACTCTTTCCCTCAGATTTGGGTAAACCTATGATAAAATCCATTGAAACCTCCTCCCAACATTGGCTTGGAATGGATAAAGGTTGTAATAGACCCGATGTCTTAATTGTTCCAACTTTATTTTGTTGGCAAACCAAACATTCCGCCACAAACTTTTGAATATCTTATTTAAGGCCATCCCACAAAAGAAATCCTTCTTAACCCTATGGTAAGTTTTTAAAAATCCCGAGTGCCCTCCTAAGGGAGAAGTGTGAAATTCCATAAGAATCTTTTGTTTTAGCTAGGAATTCTTACAGAGGTATAAGCGATCTTTGTACCATAATGAATCATTTTGCTAGCTAAATGTATCCGACGTACTG